>JAQFZH010003416.1:0-13897 GCA_034695485.1 Entomobrya nivalis | reverse complement strand
CAATAATAGCTCGTTTGTGCTTTTCTCACTTTATACGCGTTATAATCTTTATTTTATTACTACACCTTGCTTTCTATCACAGACAATTGCCGTTATCAACATCGCATCCTCCATCGCCATACCACAGTCAGGACGAAAATGATTGAAATAAAATACCTGCACAGTTGGGAAAACAAAGGACAATGGCTATCATCACCACCACAGCGGCAGCGGCTACACGCAGCAAAAATCCAGAAACCCGACATTTAAACCTCAATTCAACTTAATTTGCAATTCTCATTAGATTATAATAGGAATTGGTGAAAGCAGGAAAAGTCAGATGATAATAATAATGATTTTGTCTTTCACCATGAAACTCAGCAGGAAGAAGGACGTGACACGGACACAAACTGTTACTCGGTCACCACTGTTTAATAAAAAAAATGAAACCAACCCAAAAAAGTTAAGCCACTAAAGGATTGCGTTTATAGCATACCTGGTATGAATTTTAGGTCGGGGATTGACTCTCACTTCACCTTCAGCAGAATATCTAATGAAACTGAAAGAAGCAAGGATCAGGAAGTAGTAGAGCAACACTATGCTATCATGTCAGTCAAGTCAGGTTAACTCATTGAATTGTTGGCTATTCGACGGTGGCGGAAAAGGAGTAAAACTCCCTACTGAATAATTTACAAGGTTAGATGAGAGGGGAAGTTAGTTTTAACGAAAACTTTTTTTTACTATGCGAAATGATGCGGGTGCACTGTACTTTTTATGTATGGTGATAGTAGGACGAGGACGACCAAAGGCACCAACCAACTTCATCTCCACTACCATATTAGTTCCACCATGACAACGACAGTGATTGCCCCGTTTAAATAAATTATGAGTCTGTGACTTGCCTACGTTTTTCCATACTGTATTAACGTGGAATATTTTTTTCTCAAAACCAAAGCAGCAGCAGCAGGTGCACTGAAAAAAAACCTGACAGACATACAGAACCAGCACCACTTGGCACCACCAAAAACACGCGTTAATTTACCTTTTGAATTTTTAAAAAAGCATTTAAATCTCTCTACCCGAAATTCGGCTAGTAACCCTTCCGGCCCAATTATGCCATGCACAATCTGTGCCATTTTTTGCAAGTTTTATTTAGAAATTGGGTTAGTTAGTGCAACAGCGGTAAAAAAATCAGGTTAAAAGTTTTGGACATCCACATTTGTGGGTAAAGTGTATAAATACTTTTTACTCAGTTAACAATTCCAGTATATAAATAAAATGGAAAAGAATCAAGTCCATGCTGCTGGAGGAGTCCACTCACTCCTACATAGATAAAGATACGTGTAAAAAATGAGCTCCAGTTTTTTACGCAGTTACTTTCGCTGACATAATAATTTGTGTGTATGGAGTGGTAGGTAGTAGGCGTGTCGGAATAAATATACGTGCCATCTTCATCTAAGATCCACACACACACCATACTCACTACCACACTGTCGTGTCGTCATCATGATCCTATCCTCCTCCGTCCAATTCGAAAAAGAAAAAAAGAGAGAAACGGTGAGGAGAAACAAAGAGGATCGGAGGAACACACACTCGCACAAACATAATAATAAATGCATACTTGCCACGAGTCTTTTCTGCTTGTTGTTGTCTCTTTCTCTCATTCTCTACTTATTTTTTTCTTCTTTACTCAGCAGAAATAAATATTTTGACTTGACTGGCATACATTTTTGCCTCCTTCACCGAAGAAAAATGAGAAAAAAATAGGGACAGAAAAGCATGAGAGGAGGAGGATGACGAAGATGCACCGGGAAACGAGCAGAGCAGCTTACTTCCTTCCATTTTTAGAATTGCCCGCGTTATTATTGTACTATGAAGCCACAAGAATAAATGGGTACTTTTTCCTCTCTAGTGCAGCGCAGTGCTCAGAGAAAACGACTACGAGACAACAGCATATTATTATGCCGGTAGTATTCTCGTTCTTTTTACAAAAGGCAGACTCACTCAGTTGGAGAAATGTTGCTTGTATGCCTGCCATCATTTTGCAAGTAAGTACTGCTGTATGTAAGTTTGTCGGCAACAATGGGCTCCTGGCTCTTGTCATAATAATAATAATCTATATATATTTTTGGAATGGTGCGGCATAGTCTACTTCACTCTCTTAGTTTGATATTATTGGGGAATATTTTTTGAAAGAACTAATCTTCTATTCCTGTGTACTCTCTCAAAATCACAGAGATATTCAGATAATATGGAAAAAAGGTGTATGCGTAAAATGGTAGTTGCATGTTGGATGTGTAGTGGTGGTGGTGTGGTTTGGCGTCATGGCCTGGCATTATGACATGACGGCAACGCAAAAGAAGAGAAGGGAAATAATAATAATGATTTGGTTGAGACATGACTGGCAAAGTTGAGATGTTTTTGTTAGGTATGGACTGGTTCAGTGGTGGATTAATATCTTCTCCGTTTTATTATTACTACTATTATTATTACCATCATACTATCATAGCATTTTTACAGGGCACGTTCTACATTCTGCGCCTGTGGTGATGGCGCAGTATGCATGTTTTTTTTTGGCTAAAAGATTACGGATATTGGATAAAAATTGGTTTCACTCTGCTGGAGTCTCTTGACTCATCTCAGCCTCGATTCTCTCCCTCAAAGCTTTGCCGAGATGTTGAGTAAGATGCAAAGTGCTACTTTACTGGGTGAAGAATAAAGAAGGTAAAAAGGGAAGATTTGAATATTTTTAGAGGCACATACAAAACAGCTATGTACACAAGTATGTACTTCAGTCAGATAAGTAGGCTTTCTAATTTTTTCCAGACCTTAGAATATCCAAATTTTCCTAAAGAAGCAGCGGACTGACAGGATAGTGACAACTTGATTGAAGCCTGCTGCTGTCCCTGAGATCTGAGTACACACATGACACACTATGAAATATTTGCAATGGGAACGTTCCATGGTTGTATAAATCATTCACGGAAAACATTCGCATGATATAAACCATTTAAGTATGAAGAAAATATTGCACAAACTTTCTACCTGAACACTCCCATATAAAAGTATGTACCGGGTAAAAGCGGGTTTATTTTTTTCTCAGCCTTCGTTTCAAATGCATGGGATGTTCGGATCTTGTTCACACCATTAAAGTCGTTTTTCTCTCCTTGTCTCCTTTCTCACTCAAGTACACACCAACTCAAGTATTTTTTCTTTGACAAAGAAAGAAAAATACGAGTTTTGTCATGGCCTTCAGGTGATTTCTTTGTGGCATTTTCACACTGCCAATTTTTGCATTTACCAAGAAAAGATGACGTTGTTCACCTTTCCAAAATAAATGGAACAAAAAGTGCATTCATATATATGCCCATTTTAAACACATTTTAAAATTCCAACCTGACACATTTGTAAGTATTGTCACTTTGTCTGAGTATTACCATCATCATCGCAACCATTCAAAAGGCGCTAGTAGACAAATTCTACCATTTCTAGCCTCCAACTAATATCACTTTGTTTCTGACTCAAATGCATGCCAAATATGATTATTTTTCTAGCTCCTTGTCTTCTTGCGTCGTCATAAATAAAAGCATGACATAAAAATCCAAGTAAAGTATTGGATGAGTCGAGTCGTCAAGTGTGTCAACCCAAAAAATGTAATAACAGGAGTCACCTTTCCCCTTACATATTTCACATTTTTCTTCATCTACTCAACTTACTTCAGTGTACAACATTTCCTCTAAAAAGCAACAACATTGTTTGGCTGTGATCTTCTATTTTTTGAAAATTCAACCCATTCTTTTTTTTGGCACACATGCAAGGCCGCTCCTGCAATATATTACCTTTCTTGCACACAGACACACCAGCCAAGCCATATATAGATAAAAAGGTAAACATTCAAGAACAAAAAAACAAAACTGTGGACATGTTTATCGCACATATTACTATCCTATCTCTCACACTCAACTCAACTTAACTCTCAGAGTAGTTCACAATCAATAAAAAATACATTATTTCCTCTGTAAGCCTGTTTAGTTTGCAAAAGTAAGTGTATTGCCCTTTTTTGTGAAAGTAGGAAATGGTCTCTTCAATTCTTACTGTGAGAAAAAGATATGATGCTGGGTTGCATGATAGTATAGTTTGTGGAGAGTATCTCTATTCTAGCCGGAAGCCATAAAAATCCACCTCCTCCTTTTCGTGCTAATCGTCAATGCTCCTACTATACCATCGTCAGTACTACATACACGGCACTGTAAAGATTTTTTTCCTTGTTCACTTTTCAGCTTTGTTATTGTTCTGTTTATTTTTTGGATAAGATTGAAAGTGGCGATGTGATGGTGGTGGTTTTTTTTCTACTCTACACATTTTCTCTCTCTCTCTCTCTTTCTGGCCTCGCCTGGCTTATTGCATTTCTTTTTGTGTGTGAACAAGGAAGGAGGAGAAAATGGGCGAAAAAAGGAAGAATAAAGAATGGATAGATTTTTTTTGCCTTTTCCTCTCTTCCCTTGTTCTGTTTACCGTCATAAATTTCAACTTTACACAAAAAAGAGCTATCTACACCGACGCCGATGTCTTCTCGTGTGTTTGAAGTAAAAAGCAAGAAAAAAATGTTATGTTGGGAAGAAGAAAAGAGATGAAAATTGTGATGTGATGATGATGGTGGTACGATAAAGAAAAAAAATATCATGAAAATAGGATGATATGATGCTGATGGTAGTATCGGAACAGCGTGTGTATGTAACTGTAGCTATGTAGAAAAGTGGCAGTTGTAGTGCAATGTTTGCAATGACGATGATGATGAAAACGAGTAAACGATGAAGATTTATGATGGCTACTTGCAAAAAAAAAACGGGAACAGAACAGCGCAGCGGAGAAGAGAAAAGGGGTAACCGTCATCGTCATAATTTTATGGTGAGATTCATTTGAGACTTTTTGTTGTTTGGAGAGAAGACGAAGCAGGGCCGTTATTGTATTTGTGCGTGGGATAGTAGTCAAGTCAGTAGTAGTCCGCAACAACTTTTTTGAGGAAAGGGAACAGTAAAAAGGATGACAATGGAAGTCAAGTAACAAAAGTACCGCTACCATGCAAGCAAAACAACAACAAGCAGCAACAATGCTTCCAAGGGATTTTCACAAGGTTCCTGTTCTTGTCTGTTTTGTGTACAGGGCTTCTGCCAACGTCGCTTCAATGAGTGTTGTGGTAGGTGGAGGTAGACAGCCTATGAAATTTATATGTCCGTTTATATTTTACGGTGCAAAAGGCACAGTTGCCGCAACAACATGCCTTTTTTTGCTAGATTCTCAATCAGTACAGTACACTATCCATTAACATACACTGCTTTGCTTACATACTAGAAAATAGTGGAAAATTGACGTTCTTCCTACTATTATCATTATTATCGCAGTAAAGCAGTTATGTTGCAATGGTAATAGCCCATAGTCATAATAATAATGATAATAACTAAATGGTTATGTAGTTCTGTTGCGGTTTTACTTTTGACAGTACACTGCAGCTATACATACTTCAATGTTGTTTATGATGGTAATGGTAGGATGATGATACTACCAAAAAATAATGTCAATTTGGTGTCTTGTTAGTTGTTCTAGTAGAGATAATAGAACAAGTATAAAAAAAAACATGAGCATAGCCCACCACCACAACATAATAAATATTACACAAGAGGAATGCTGCTGTCGCCTTAGAACCATTGGCTTGGCGCTTCTAACTAATTCCAATATCAACTATTTTAGAGTTGACTACTATATTGAACAATAGTTATAGTTGCAGTGGTGGTGCGGAACATGCCGCATGCATTCCAATGGGAAAATAGATATTAGGATGATGATCATGATCATTATGATGCGCTTTGAAACTGGGATTGCTTTCAGACACGACACACACAAGAAACAAAGGAAGAGAAAGTGAGCTAGAGAGACAGAGAGACTCACCAAGTCTGTATAGTTTAGTCATCATCACAAGAGACGCTGGAAGTCACGACTATCAGCAAAGTTAAGCTATAAATACAATATCCTTTTTCGTAGAAGACCAACAAAAACGTGATAGGGTAAAAGTGGAAGATGAAACAAAACACTGCAGCTGTTATGTATATTTATTTTTTGGTACAAGATCTGATGTATACGAGCAACATAATGTGTTGTACTTCCCTTTGTCTTAATATATCAGACTAGTCATCACATCACATCCCCGTCGTATCACACCGTACGAAATGTTAGTTGATAGATCTTGGTTGTCTGCGTGCTTGTGTTTTTTTACTTATTGCGCTGTGCCCTTTTCTCTTGTTCTTCAAGCTTGTCTTTCCACATTTCACGTTTCAAATCTCAGGAGGTTAAAAGGACGGATAAGAAAAAGTGGTATTATCATCTACTGTGTCGTCAGGAGGATAGGGATCATGATCATCTATTTTGTCATACTAGTTCGACCGACCAACCAAAATATTGGTACTGCGTCGTAAGCTATGCTGTACTACATATGTTGTCTAATAAGGACACTGATAGTTGTCATCCATATAAAGATACATACGAGGACCATTTAAAGATTGAAGCAATATTTTTATTTTTGGGTGAAAAAAATATATTCAAAAAACGTAATTTATGTGGGTATACTTATATGACAAGTCATGCCAGTCAGGAGTATTGACATGACGAAAGTTTTATGCGGCTCTTTGCTCTCAATTCAGTAAAAACTCGTCACTCGTGACATGATGGCTCTTTTTTCAGTTAAAGATCACTTGTATGTACATATACATATGTACGTGTGTGTCTTGCTTTTACAAAATTTCCAATTGCACTTTTCGTCTTTTCTCATTTTTTTTTATTTTCGGTGATAACGACGACAAAAAGTCAGGAGACGGAAAGCTTAAAGTCATCCTTTTTATTCTAAAGAAATGAAAGTAGCGCCAAAAATGTATTTCAATTCAAGAGAGGTTGTTGCAATGATCAATGATGATGATCAACCAGTCAACCATTTTTTGAACACGAAGTTCTCTTTCGCTATTACAAAAATGGAAACACTTCTCACACAGTTGATTTTTTAGGGAGCACAATACATATAGGCATTTGTATGCACGTAAGGCTATATACTTCACCACCTGTCTATCCACTTTTCTCCCACTCTTTCCAACTAAACCTGATTTTTTGAAGGAGAAGAAAATGATGACGATGATGATCATCATCCTCATCTTCTTTATTCAAGTACCCTGTTAAATCTTTCAAAAAAGGAAAAGCCCATGGATGGATGGATGGATGACAGAAAAGGTAGTGTATGTAAAGGAATAACTATATTACAAGTATACACACATATGCTTTAGGCATAGAAATAAACTATAATATCATTTCCAATCTCATCTTCAGTAAGGGACTGTTCGTATTCCATGCAATGCAAAATAATTCAAAAGCATCAATTTTTTACCATATGTCATGTCTTTGCTTTTAGATCAAAAGGAAAATTGACGATGTGCCTCCCCCTCAAACCCAACCAGCCAGAAGTCAAGTAAGGCTTGAAATGATGATGTAAATAAACTTGCGTAGTATGCAGCCTACATTATTATTTTCCATTGGAAATGAGAAAGCATGAAAGAGGAAGAATAAAGGGTAGTAGACGCATAGCTCATCTCTGTATACCTGTGTTACTTTTTTGTTGAACAATCAACTAACCCATCCACCCTTCCGAGCACCACCATTACATCAACAACTATGTACACCTACCCATTCTTGTGAAAGGAACACAGCTGTTCAACAGCGTGGAAGGAACGATATGGGAAAGATGAGAAAAGTAGTTGTAGTAATGGCAGTGGAGAAAAGCACAATCAAAGTAGACACAAAGATGATGATGACGAGTAGAAACAATAACGGATGGATGAATGGAAGGATGTGCCTCACTAAGCAGACAATCAATAGTTCTCCACTTTAACCACACCACACACACCCCACACCCGAAAGTTATGCACAAATTCTCATAAGTCAGTTGAACTGAAAATGCATAGAAAAAATGTCAGTTATCTTATGCTACTTACTGCTTTGCCGACATTTATGCTGTAAATTATTGTATAGGAAATACTGCTCATAAAAGCATTTCATTACTTTCACTTTTCCAACTTTAGACATCAAAGTAAGCACTTGGGAGAGAAGTAAATTTAACTCATCTCCAGGAAAACGAATACGCATGCAACAATATCTGAGAAAAATTTGTTTACAGACGAAAACTTTCTTAGGATAGACGAAGAGAGTGGGTGAGAGTTAAGAAATGGCAAAGGTAAAAAAATGTACAAAGAGTGCTCTCAAGTAGCAACATAGAAATAACTTTGTAATAAATAAATAAATGTTTGCTCAATTCCTAAGTCATCATTTCCATGCCTTTTTTCCATGGATGTGTTGTGTAACACACGCCAACAACAGCAAGCTAGTCTACACACTTACATTTAATATAATATTTGTTCTACTTGTTTATATATATATGTGTTGGCCTTATCAACTTTGCGGAAATTTGTTTGCCTCAGCTCAGCAGCCTCAAAACATCAGCCGCGATTTTTTTCAAGCATTTTTTTACTCAGACAGTTTAGTCATATGATGTAATAGTCTCAATCCCATTCAATACGTAAGAATAAAACATCATAAAAAACAAGCGAGAAAAAACACCTGAAAGGAAAGTGCCACACATATGTGATGTGTACAATACAAAGCAAATTTGTGCACGTATTTTTAGACATGAAAAGGTTTGTTCGATAATATTCTCTTATGAAACAGATGGGCCAAGTTGGATGATGTAAGGAATATGTTGAACTATGAGCGTCCCTATTTTTACAACAAAAAGTAACACATACAAATTGCCTGGGGAAAATTGAATTACTCGCGTATATACAATTTAATTGCTATCTGGTTTAATATTTAAATGTTTATATTCTACTGCATTATTTTTAGCACAATATTGCTGACGTGTGTAATACTGTCTGCGATAAAGTGTGTAGGAGATACGTACATGTAGGTAGTGTCAGTGCACGGCTCAATTATGTGATGCCTTTTTTGGGGAAATTGAATTATTTGGAGCACTCACGATCATGGAGTCGTGATCATGACTGTTCCTGATCGCAACTGAAGAGAAAAGTATGCAAACTATTTTTTTACCCTTTGTTCTCTTCTTCTCCTTCCCAGAAGTTTATCAGATGGAAAGAAAATGTAGCCTTGTTGTACAGCTGTTGATGATGCTATTTGATTAGGATGAAAATGATGAGGTTTTCTGGTATCATGACTTACAGTACGTTATAGGGCAAGAAGTTGTTTAAGAAAGCAAGCAAGCATGCATGCATGCATGCTTTGCCTGTCTTCACAATATGTGATGTGTCATGTCATTGTTTTTCTTTTTCTTCTTCCTCTGCTCCGTCGTCTTCTTTTTTCGGGGGGAAAAGTAGCAAAAAGCAGTGTGGTAGGAAGAGAAACGAGTCGGCGTTCCGCATGAGGAGGAAATAACAGGACAACTTTCTAAAATGTGAAGTCAAGTCAACCAACTCCGCAGAGAGGCAGCAGCAGAAGACCAAGTTGCAGAAGAAGAAAAGAAGAAGACTGAAAGGCTGTTTGTTAGTTGAGTTGAGTGAGTGAGCCCCTCTCTCATTTTTGCTTCTGCTGTGCTCCAGTTACGCGGAGACATTTATTATTGTTCCCCTTTCAAGTCAAGAGGGACTAAAAAACCGACAGTGGGAAAGAAAAGAGTTTGGGAGAAGCGAGCATCAGGAGCAGTGGTGGTGGTGCTACCATATCACATCAGCAAACAAAAAAAGCCAAGTCACGTTACATATCAAAACCGCACACCATGAAACAACAAACAAACGAGAAAGAGAGAGAGAGAGAGAGAAAACAGTGTATATTCAAAAAACACCCACACACACACATGCAAAATAAATATGAAGGCATGCATAGCACCTTTTCTTTTCAGTCGTGTGCTGGTACTATTCTGCTACCATCGAAACACAACTCTAGTCATAATCACTTTGTTTAGACCGTTTTCGGACAGATTTATTTATTGATGATGAGAGAAAACAAGTTGCGCTGCAGCTGGTGTGATGTAAAAGCTTGTTGGTCTTTCAAAAATCTATTTGTTCGAAAATTAAATCGGGAGCTGTTCAGCAATAGCGTTATAATTTTACCAGCAATAAGTATTATTGTACACACTTATTATGTATGTCACGTCACATCATCACTCAAAGTTTATCTCTACAAACATTTCAAATGGATGACCCCATAATATTCTAAAATATGCTTAAATAGGCACTTGATACTACACTTCTACCGTTATCATGCTGATTTTGGTAAGAAAGTAAACATAATTTGATTGATGGAAGCCTCCTGTGTATCTTTTATGCTAACAATAATATCCTGTTGTAATATAATATTCATGTACATGTGTATATGTAATGTTGAATGCATGCTTTGCGATTTGCTGGATGATATAATGATACTTTTTGAATGACGTTCTTTCGTTTGCAAGTTTACGCTTCAACCTACATGTTTGTTTTCCTGCATGATGGCATTATATATTCAGTCAGTCATTTCATTTCGCACGATGCAAACAATAACGAAACCATAACAAGAGCTAGAGTACAAGAGCAGTAGTTTCACAAAATATTAATTGTTATGTGGATGCTTTTTGCATATGAGAATACAATCAAGCTTAAATACATACATAATAAAACAACAAGAATAAGAATAACAATCAGAATTATAACTTTCTGTCATTCATCACTATACCACCACAATACTTATTATTAATTAATTATATATGTCACAGAAATTATGAAATTAAATGTTTTTTTTTGCTATGATGACTATAACATTAAAATAGAGTTTTTAAAACAGTTATATAAGTATATAATCTAGATAGCGCCAAATACTTAATATGGCATATAAATAAAAGTATGCACACACAAATGCGTATGCAATTTAAATATTTCAAGTTAACAATTTTTGTACTTGGCTTAGCGGAATTAAATTTGTTTTTGCTTTGATTTGCTATAGAAAATTAGTCATCATATCTTCGTACCTTTTTTCTTGGACGATGAAGAAGGACCTGAACCGGATGACTCAACACCATTACCATTTCCCCTGGACCCTCCATCCCCAGCTGGCTGGCCACCTCTACCCTTTTTCAAAAAGGTTTTTCGGGCAATGTCAGAGGCAATGTGACGGATACCCTTGTGCTTTGAAGATTTGGTAGTGGGGGTCACAGTTCCCGCACCTGAAGAGGAACTCTGCTCAACAATGTTAACCGCACTTTCTTCAAGACCCCCACTAACCCCACCTTCCTCCATCGCATGTGCCCCTAGTCTTTTCCGACCTTTTGTCATCTATACAAAACAGGCAGTGAAGTAACAAGAAAACTTTGCTGAGTGTTGAGAAATTTATTTTTGGAGTATTTTTGAGAGAAAAAGTACGTGTGAGCTGAGATATTTTTTATTAGGCAAAATAAAGCCATTGATAAAAAATAATCACATTCCCATTTAATTTCGTTGCCATTCAAATTCAATGGGATTCCTTTTAAACCCCAAAATGGACTTTTTTTATTCCAAAAGAAGTAAGTCGTGTGCTGAAGAAAGTTGGGATAATAAAATGGAAAACTTTTCTTCTTGACAGTTTTGGATAATCAAAACTGATTCAAGTGAGGAATATAATGCTTACAGACATATATCTAAATTTAATAGCCCTAATACCATTTATTTCTTCAGTCTGACATGACAGAGTAGTATCTTATCTCCATAAATTGATTTCCTCCATTTATCTCATCCAACGTCATAAATAAATTCATTTACGCTCGCAGAGAAAAGTGGTAGCATCCATATGAAAATTAGCAAAACGGGTTGTTTTTATAAGAATTTAATAATTTCTAGCTGCTCTTTTGTCATAAAACCAGTTAGTTAACTCATATATTATTCTTATGCATAAACCATATCAATAAAACCCCTGGACTCCACCACCAACCGAAACCATACCAGACCCAGCCACCATGACCGCGACTCACCGTTAAGCCACATCACACAAAACCTGGTGGGGGGATACCCACAAATACACAATCATCTGCCTGCAGCTTTTACCACATCGAACAGATTTTCCCAATTTACTCCTCTTCTCTTCCACCATTTATTATTTGTGGAGCGACTATATCCTCTTGTCTGCCTGAAATGCGACGGTATTACTTACAATGCAGGCAAAAAAAAACTTGCATACCATTTCCGTCTAGACTTTTAGCAAACCAGCCCATTTTACAAGCTAATTCTCCAAATAGAAACACAAAAGGAGAAAATGATTTTTTCTATTCTTTATCCACCAAAAATGGTTAGCCTATCTATTTTCTGTGTAGATCCCCCCATCAAATCCAATCCAACACACATTTTCCCTACCGCTTTTGACTCTCTGTCTCTCTCTCTTTCTTCTTCCTCCTGATCTCCAATATCTTTGGTAAGTGTGAGTCAGCTGCTGCCTGAGGCAGCACAAGAGAAAGTGAGAACAAGAGAGAAAGGCAGATGATGCTTTTACGTAAATTAAAAACCAGTCAAGTGTAAACCTATGTGAGTGAGTGCATGTATTTATGTATGTGTGTGTGCATTCGCTTATTCTTTCTCCGCTTCTCTTCCCTTTCACCTTTTCATTTTATAATCTAACGACCTCCTCTCTGTATAGTATCCTATCAAAAACTCTACCTCTCTTTCACACACATTCAAACAATCAGCCTGTCTGACTTTACTATACAAAAATACTCAGCTTTCTCCTGCTCCTCATTCCATTCACTTCATTTTGTAACAAACAACCTCTATTTTTTCTATTTTATTTTCTTTTTACCACGTCAGGCACACAAACCTACATAGGACGCAGCACATACAACATGTTGTACTTCGTACATGCGTATGTTTTCTCTTTAAAAGTAACTTTTGTGAAAGTTTAGAGTAAAAAATTAGCTGGTCTGGTTCTGGTCGAGTTTAAGGTCGCGGTAGATGGTTTGGGTTTGCTTGGAAAGCAGCGTAAGAGCTGTTTGATGATGGTGATCGGATCCAAGCAGGGAGGCGAGCAGGTAGAAAAAAGGCAGATAAATCTCTTGGGGTTACTTGTAGTACTCATTCAGCTCAACACAACTCTCTCTCTCAAAACATTTCTGTTATTGATCACACTCAATTAATTAGGAACTTTATTCCTTCGAAAACATCTCGCTTCCTTTGAAATGTAAAGCTTTACTTCTTTTCTCTCAACATACTGCTGATGACCAAAGGTCATTTAAAAATAAATACTAAAATGTATCGATTGTATTTTTTTAATTCATTACCTTAGTTTCGCAATTTTTTGAGCTTTGATGATCTTGTTTCAAAGACAAACTTTTTTTGGCACTTTCACAAACTCGCAGGTAATTCCCGAAATGGTTTTGCAACCGAAATGAATACTCACTCACCAAACCAGTCTTACTCATTAAATCACACCTTTGAAACAAATTACCAGTACATCAACTCAACCTCTCCTCAACTCACCTTTGTTTCTTTAGAAAATTCCTCACATTTTATGTTCAACCGTTATGTTTTATTTGTACACTAGTGTCTCTCTCTCGAAGCAGATGAAATGAAACGAAACTTGTCACCAAGTCGAAAATAATTTTTACTACCTCTTTTATTCTCGAATGTACCTCCCTCTTTTACGAGGACAACGACGGCAGTTATTATTATATTTATATTATCAGCCAAGGTGCAGAGAGAAAGGAAAAGTTTCCCTTTCCTACTTCCTTTGGAACGTCGAGGACACCACACTTTTATAGCAGAGCAGTAATAGTACAATGGAGTGCAGAGCACGACTACTGAAAACGCGACACAGTCAACAGACACAACCTTGCTTGTTGGGAGCCGCAAGCGGAATGAGGAACTAACTGTTGATTTCA
>JAQFZH010003415.1:0-13902 GCA_034695485.1 Entomobrya nivalis | reverse complement strand
GCACTAAGTTTCTTGGCGAGTAACTTGTCAATAGCTGATTTACTTAATCCTTCGCCACCATCTGAGGAGGATGAGGAAGAGTCCCTGCTTTTCTTTTTGTTTTTCTTGTGCTTTTTGGATTTTTTGGAGGATGAGGCAGCCTTTTTCTTTTCTGCAGCGAGTTTTTGCAGTTGTTTTAGTTTAATTGGGTTTTGCAGTAATTGTTTTATGGTTTCCTGTTCCTTTTTCTCAATTTGGTAGAGGGGGTCTTCTTTTATTTTGCGGATGATGTCGACAGGGCCTGCAGAAGGTCTCAAGGTAAAGATGGAAGCGGGAGTTAAGTCTAAAAAAATAATTAGAAAATTAGTTTATAAATGAATCTCTTTTTAAACTGAAGTATGTTTTTAATGTACAAATTTATAAAGTGTTAAATTTTCAATACCTTTTTCGACTTCGTCAGCATATCTAAATCCTGCACCTTCCCCTTTCTCCTGTGCCTCCAAAAGTTGGAAGGACTTGTCCACTTTGCGGCCCAATAGGTAGTCTTCACGGTCGACAAGGGCGGTTGGCCCTTTGTACATCCACTCCATTTTGCTGCCGTCCTAAAATATTAAGCAATTAAAATAATTACACTTTGACATTCTATAACCCAACACAATTTTATTAAAATTATAACTTTTAGCCAAACACTTCAACTTTTTTTATGAACTTACCGGATTACTCATTTCTTCCCTCTGCTCGCTTTACCCAAACTAATTACAATTAGGTTCCAGACTCCTCCCCACAGTAGTAGTTTGTGAAATAATTTAATCTCAGTTAATTAAACATTTAAACGAACACTTTAAAATTAATGCAGGTGCTCTTTAACTTCGCACGTTTCAGCACAACAGCTCAGCACTCAATTCTCAGAGAAACACAAAAACAAAAATATATCGTTTTCAGGTTCCCACCAAACTTTGGGGCATATTGAGACTTTAGTAGTGCATCTATTTTAAACTTTATATCACTGACATGGCTTTTGAAACTGCTCAATGCTCGTTCAGTTAACTTTCAACAACATTAGCTTAAATCAACAAATTAAATACCTAACTAAATTGACTAATTAAGACTAGTTAAGTAACTAAAAACACGACTATTTAATTTTCATTTAAAATTCCTTCAACTGCTTTACAAATCCCACATTCGGCTTCATCCCCGGCCTAGCTTCCTTCACTCTTTCCCAAGCCTCCTCAAAAGATAACCATTCTCCTTTCATCAGATAAGCTATTACCACCGAAGGCGCCCTAGAAATCCCTGCATTGCAATGCACCAACGCTTTACCCCCTTCGCTTTTCACTTCACTCAAAAACTCCAAACACCTTCCAAAATTCCCCTTCAAATCAAATCCATCCTCATCATAAAACTCCAAACACAACTGCTTCACCCTTCTCCCCACTTCCTCTGGCAACCCAAACCCAGGCAATAAAGACAACACATGGGTTATCCCAAACTTCTCCATAATCTTGGCGTCACAAGGTACATCCTGCGAACTCACAAATAGCCAGTCCAAAACTTGGCCAACACTCAAATCCGGCTTCAGATCCACCACAAAGCCATACGATTTCTCTTCACTTCTGCTGCCCTCGCCCCCACCCCCAGTCCCGGAGTAATGGACACTCCCATCTACATTAGTTACTTTAGTTGTTGTAGGTCTTAACCCACACGCCTTCTTCTTTTGAAGCAGCTCCTCCAACGACGACATATTACTTTCAGGATCTTTAAGACAGGTAGCCCCTCAAAACTTGGAAATCTTGGGGAAAATAGTTGACCTGCTTTAAAAAGAGACCATGGGGTCCCAAAGGTACAGCATTCCTATGCCAATTCTGATCCGAAGGATTCTTCAGCATCCAAGTTATATCCGAAGGCTGTATTAATCCCCGACCTACGGCTACCAGAGCGCCAACCATGCGACGCACTTGTCTTCTTAGAAATCCAGAGCCTTCCACAGTAAACTTGTAAATTTGATAAGGTGGGGGCGGCGGGTGTATGAAGTCAATGTCGTCCAAGGAGGATGATGAATGGAGGATATCTTCAGGGGACAAGGAAAATCGACGAATGGTCTTGATCCTTTTTTCGGGGGGCACCAATTCCCCGCTAGTTTTCATAAAAGTTGTAAAGTCCCAGGTTCCTAGGAATAGGTTACAGGATTGTTGGACGGTAGGAAGGTCAAATGGATGGGGTACGGCTTCACAACGAAATAGGTCGCGGATGTCGACGGCGCTTGTGAGGCGATTTGGGGAGAAGATGTTGTGGGGCACTAAAACAAATTAAATATTAAATTAGTAAAAGTTAATTGGATATTCATAAGGGATAACTACTTTAATATAACGAATTGCTCACCTTGATTGAATAAGGCTACTCGGAACTCGTATACTCGGGAAAGGGCCCTTCGAGCATTAAAATTTTCGGGCACCTGAATAATCCGTTGGACTCGGATGTCACATTCGTTCTTGTCCAAGAAAACGTTTAGACTTTGGCAAATGGTTTCGGGGCAGTTGGGATACTTATTTGGTTTCCATTCTAAAATATAAAATTCCGGAAAACATTTAATTGAGCTTCAATAGGTTTAAAAATTAATTAGCTATATTATTTTAAAATTGTTGTTCGGTTTTACCTGCATTCTGAATTTCAGAAGGTATATCAAATACACAGGTGCTTCCCAAGGCGTGGACTCCGGTATCGGTACGACTGCTAACGAAAATGGGAACCCGGCTATCCCTCTTGAAGACCTTTTGAAGACCGAACTCGAGAATACCTTGGATTGAATCAAGATCGGGGGCTGAGGTGAAGCCGGGAAGAGTATTTCTTCTGAGGGTACGTTGAAGGCCTCTGTGAAAGAAATCAAAAGTTAAATAGTATTACTAATACAATTACAAACATTACAATATAAGCGTTAAATTAACAGTGATTATCTTAAATAATCATCTTAATTTCTGTGATTAATATTATTAATTACCTGTAATTAGTCCCAATGTAGGAAAAGCATATCATCAATCTCATAATTAAACTGACAAGTGGGTAGTTAAACCTAACGAAAGGGCAATCAATTGGTAGTTGAGTACAGTTGAATAGCTCATTGATTAAACTTTATTTGGTGATTTTAGCAGTGAACAAGCTCGTTAAAAAAATTAGATATAATAAAGTGGACAATTAAACTGTTTTAATTAAGTTTAAACACACAATTACTAAATGATCAATTAGAAATTACAACACAATCAAATTAAATGACGATATTATGCATTTAATTGACTTTGATTAATGTACTACATGTGCACAGACGACGGTGTACCAAAATAAAACACTTGGTCAACTGACTCGCGCAAGTTTACATTAAATTTTGGGGCGACCGCAGACAAAATGGACGCATAATAAGTGTGTCATAAAGTTCAACGTTACTTTTCACACAGCAGAATGCAAGGCAAGTGAAGTGAACAAAGTAAGAAAGCTGCTGAGTGAAAATGCAGGGGGGCGACTTGAGAAATCGATAAAAAAGAAAAAAAGATTTTTGGTCATCTTAAAATCTGACTTTGACATAAGCTGTTATTGATTTCATATAAAAACAACATGCAAACATATTTGAAGGTAAATTAATGCTTTCACTCTGAACACACTTTTTTGTACTTGCAATATCCACACAATCTTAAAGTGCATTGTTTACAGGGGAAGCGGTTTATTACAGCAACTTCAATTTCCCTTTTAACAGTTTCCCTCAGTTGTTTTAACTGATCACTGTGTAATTTCTTCATAGCTTCAATATTTTCTGCGAGCAGATTCTCCCACCTGCGTGTACTTTGATAACTGTCCAATTCATTCACTTGCATATTCTCATCTTCCGAAAAAGGTCTGAAATATAAAAATTTCAATCAATCCATAAATTGCAACACTAAATGTTTTTTTCATATACTGTGCCTGACACAAATAGTCATGAACATTTTTACAGAATTCCTTGTTTACTTTGTTCCATAAGAACAGCTGTTCAGCCGTTCAATACATAGGCTCTTATGGAAAAAAGTAAACAAGGAATTCTGTAAAAATGTTCATGACTATTTGTGTCAGACAATAATGGTCCAAAATTTATTCACTTTGCTTTTCCGAGCCTTTCCCTAACATCCCTTTGGATTCTAGTCGGAAGATCCAGAAATTTTATAGCGATCGAGTCGTTGACCCTTAAATCTTCAAAATTGTTGATACATTTATTTTGCGGACATGTGAAAAAACCTTTAAAGTTTTGTGCTATGGTTGCAAAACAGCCATGATTTTCATTTGAACATTCCAGTTCACTTGTTATACTTTAAAAAAAAGAAGATTAATCAATTAACTCATTAGTTTCCAAGTTTTTTTTTTCAAACAAAAAATGAAAACGAACAAACTAGCTGTTCAGTTATGAACTCACCTTGCTTTCCCTGAATATAAAGTATATCGACACACATGTGTATATTTCTTGCCAAAGATATCTAGTATCTTAAGTACCACATCGCTCATAAAGAATATCTCTAGTAAATACAACATCTCCAATGTTGTACCTAAATTTTCAGCAGTTGCTTTAGTTTTCAATTTCTAGTCAAATAAAAAATTTTATCCAGTTAGTTTTCTTTTTGAGTTTGACACAAATTGTAAATAATAGTAACTTTGTTAAATTTTATTATTACTTCAATATCACTAATTGTCAAACTAATTAGAATATTTTGAAAGAGAAGAACAATAGAGACGATAAAAGAGATGAAAAGGAGTTTAGCAAAAATTTCATTTATCATATCTTTTGTACTTTCATTCGAAAACGTTTCGTCGTAATTTAGTTCTCCTGTCATGACTGCAAGAATCTTTCCAAAACCGAGACCCCAGTTGATATGATACTGTGTGTGCTTCAAAATATATATAAAAGGTTTATTTAGTGAAAGAAATATAATTAATATAAGAATGAGGACTTACATTTGGCAATAAAATACGAAAAACTACGAGGTAAGCCAGCAACATTGGGAAAAATGCAAGCAGAAGATATAGAATTTTCCGTAGTCCCTGTATCATTAACACTATCAACTATTAACTTTTGTTACATAGTAATCTAAGTATATTTATATTCAGGAATTGAGAACATACCTTTACTATGATTTCTATTAAAACTCCAAAATGCTTCAGTTTGGTGAACTGGGATTGAACTAGAAAGAGTGAAGAAAACCCTCCTGCCT
This sequence comes from Entomobrya nivalis, assembly GCA_034695485.1. Lineage (NCBI taxonomy): Eukaryota > Metazoa > Arthropoda > Collembola > Entomobryomorpha > Entomobryidae > Entomobrya > Entomobrya nivalis. Next base: position 8,698 of record JAQFZH010003415.1, on the reverse strand, counting down.
AGTAATAAATGTTTAAACCATTATCTCATTTAGAGATCTTAGCATTTTTTCATTTAAATATTCGTTATACATGCACAACTGTTTTATTCAGTCAAATTTTACCAAGTACACTATGAAAACCAAGTAGATCAAGTTTTCCTTGTCTTTTGTCCACTGAGCTAAAGTAGAAGACGAGGAAAATAAGCCTATCGGCATTGCTATAAACACAACCAGGCCTTGTCCCCAATTTTCAACTTGCTTGATATAAAAACAGGTGGATAATCTTAAACTCAAACTAATTTCCACCAATTCTTTAATTAGTGCAATTATCCAAAATATAAGTAAAAATGTTGTAAAGAGAGATCTTTCATGGTTATGTGAAGATCGAAATACATCACAGACATCAAAACCTGTCATGTTGCTAATATTTTGAACAGTTTCGATGCTATCAGGATCTAACTCCTTTGTCGATATATCACTGGCGCTACACATTATAAATGCAGCGCTTAAAATGGCCCAGAGTCCCTGAAAATAAAATTTTAAAAAAACAACATTTTTTTAAGCACATTTCTCAAACAAAAGCTTCGTATACTTAGCACATATAGTTAGCTTTTTTGAAATTGTACATGGATAACGACCGAAGCTCGAATAATATTTCGATACAAATGCCTTTTCTTCGAAATAAATAATTGGGGAAGAGGATGAACAATAAGTTGCGTGTAATTTTCAAGTTTTAAAATTGTTGCCAATTGTACAGATTCACGATAGTTGTCTCCTTCATTATCAGCTGGGAATTGTGATCCCGTAAGCACCCTGATTTTAAATAACTACCAAATTAGTTTTTTAAACATAAAGCTGACTATCAAAATAATATATGTCATTTAGATTGAGTAAATACCCAAAATTGCACTCTAATGTCCACAAGGCTTCATTGTGGCAATCAATGTTACCCTTTTTCAAAACTGTCCCATCATCAAATATGTTAAGAAGCAATGGGTAGTGATGTTTTGAAATTTTTCCCATTGTCCTTGAAATTCAAAAAAAGAAGTTAAATTATGTTTTAAGTATAAAGCAATGCTATCAAAAGGATTGTAGTATACATGAGTTTTATTTACGCTGCATCAACAGTCGCATTATGACTGAGCAACATCTCAATAGCAGCATCATGACCTCTTTTAACAGCAATATAGAGTGCAGTCTTTTTGCTTCTGTTTTTTTTATTTACAAAACCGGATAAGTCATCCGACGTGTATTCAAAACTAGCCAAACTTTCTAGAATAATTCTCACGCAGTTTTCAGCCTTTACTTTGTCCTTTGCCTCTGTAAAGTAAGCCTTTGCATATATTATTGAGTTTAAAGATTAAAAATCAAAGGAAAATCTTACCAATGCTACAGGCATGGTGTAAAATAGTATTTTCATCGAGGTCCCACTTCCTGAGGGTCTCAAAATCAGATACGCTGGACTGGATTAATCTACGGAGTAGTTTCCACTCTCCACTTTTTGCAGCTTCGATTAGTTCAGGTGGCATTGGGAATATTATGGCAAGTTCAAAATTTTGCGTCATTTTTGATCTTCTAAACTGTTGAACAGATGACAGTAAGGAAACAATTAAAGTGTACTGAAAACGGATCAGAACTAATAAAAAGGTGTTAATATTGCTTATGAAACGTTTATGAAGTTTATCAACACACTTACGAATATGTGAAGCCATATATCAAATACATAATTATAAATTTCTTTACGCGATGAATAAGCTTAAATAAAATGCCAACTTAAAACAGGCTACTATAACCTGGGCGAAATGTATCATGGACTAATGCATTGAAACCTATATTTTTTACTGGATGATCTACCTTGCTCCCATTATGATGTGTTATCTAGCCTATTATGTGTAATATGAATACATAAATTTAAGCCATTTTAAAAATCAATATGTGAGCTTAATATTTAATTTTGGAATATTTTTCAAGTTATCAGGCATATAAAAACAGCACTTGGTAGAGGCTCTATTAAAAGCTGCTACTTAATCAAATTTAATATTTTTGAGCAAAGGTTTTGGTCTATTTTACTGTTTCATTTTAGCCAAACATTCTGTACACCGTTGATTCATGTTTTAGGCCGACACCAAAAGTGATTCATGAATAAGGTTGGGAGAAAATGAATACTGGAAATAAAACTTTTTTTTGGTCTCTTTTGATACATTTTGTCCAACATGAACTCATTAAATTGATAATGATTCTTTGTTTTCATTCAAGATAATTTTACTTCTCAGTAATTAAGCTCCAGTATTACACTCTCTTAAAATATAAGGATTGTGTTGAGAAAAAATCTGTTCGTCGGTTGGTACCTAATTTATCCAGAACGAAGTTATATGACATGTATATACATTCGTGGCTTACAAATTGATATTAGGGTCAAATAAGTGGTTCCAGGTTATCATTCTGTAAAAAGTTATCCTTCCCAGGACCAAATGTCTCCTAACGAACGGAATGTAATGGTATGCAATATTATTTCTTACATAAATAATGTTTCCAAGCTACAGGATTCGAAAATATTCAGAAGATTATTTGCATTGTTGCTAAACCTTTTTGCGGGGTCAAATGTGCAAAGCTTTTGTTTAAAAATATAGAGAAATATCAAACTGGAACTTTTTTTTGCATGTTTACCTGTAATAGTTTAGTTTGTACTTTTTCATTTTTGTAATATATATCCGATATACCAATATAACGACTATGATATAGTCAAAACCCAACAAATACAGTAATATCTAAATATTTACTTTGTCAATCAATCAAATTAAAAATCGATAAGGACTCCTACTGCAAAAAACAGGCAAAATAATTTGCAAAACGACGTCTTGTTTTATTTTAGTACTCTATTATAAGTGTATGTACATATGCGATACTCATGTGAATCTGCCTTTCTCTGTATTACACTCAACTGTAATTTCGCATGGATTAAAAAGTTGGTTGTTTGTTACCAGATTATCATAAAATGTGGATTACCAGTACGAATATATCCAAGCTTATAATTTCATCCATCTATCTATCATTCTTCATAGGTCACCACACCAGCATTTTGACCGTTTTAAAGATGTTCAGCTTAGCTTCGGACATACTGTCCTTGCAACTTTGTACTTTACTTCTTTTGTCGATAAAAATACGTCAAATAAACATACCATGTTTTCATTCTCAGTAAATCTTATTCATTCAACTAATGATTGACGACTTACAAATACACCAAAACCGCATTTGTACCTAACAAATGTCATGATTTTCAAGCGAGTGAAAATCCGATTGCTCAAACTCAAAGTCAGCACTTTTCGAATCGTACAAAATATGTAGCTAGCAAATTTATAGGGAGAAATTGCAAGCATTTGTGGACCCGATTCTATATTTTAAAATTTTGTCTAACTTTTCTTACATTTTGTTAAGTGAAACAAAAGAGGCTTGCGAACCGCGTCACGTTCTACATTAGATTTCAACTGTATTTTATTCATGTGACATTATCCTCATCGTGATCATCTTTAAAAAACATCCCCACCCATAATATACTTTTTGTCTCAGCATCCTTTCCTCATAGAAAATCATTAAACTTAATAAATCTTGATGAAATCCAATGAAATCATATAACACTTGTGCTGACTCATACTATGATAGAATAAGATCGTAAACATTAATTAAAATGCGTCTTACTCATATTCTGTAGGGGATCGTTCACTTGTGACTATACATAAATTTAAACGTTTAATTTTTATTTCTGTTACTGGAATTTTTCAAGAACGCATTTGTTTTCAGCAAACCACTTTACGAATGAGATGTGACAAATAGCATATATGAACCCTTATATAATTTTGTCACTTTACTTTGCATTAATCTGACCCTAAATCCAGATATTCATAAAAGATCAAATTTGTCCACTCTACATAAACGACACACTGGGGGTCAAATTTACTGATATAAAAATAAGAGAATGACAAGATGCCATAATTTTTCCTTGTAAATACATTAGTATACTTACATTAAAGATTAAGTGAATATTTTACATCGTACTAAGCAACAGTCACATTCACTACTATTTTTAAATTAAAATTCGTTGGATACCCACGCTACCTGGTAATTAATTTTGCAAATGCACCCTATTTTACAAGTTTACGACAAAACGTTTGCTGGTTTCAGACAAAGAAAACAAAGCATGAAACGTTTTACAATAGTTAATTCAAAAATAATTGGCTTAAAATCTAGACCATTTTTTTTAGCTTTCAGTGAACTTTGGCGAGTTGGTAGGGATTATGATTAACCTGTGACGGAAATCATAGCCATGGGGTAATTAGTTGTTATATATAAACATTTTTACAATTGTTTTAAAATTGTGTGATTTAATCGTTTATATATATTTTTAGTTTGCTCACAATACAGAGGGACTCTGTGTGGAGCAATGCTACCGGAAATAAAATAATATTCAAATGGGTAAGGTCCGAAGATAAGAATTCAAAACTGGTTGATGCTTATCCAGGCCAGCATATTGTCAAGGAAGTAATAACCACTCCAGAAAATGGGCAAGACAAAAAGACTTTAACTATCAGGCCACTCAGTACTAAATCAAATGAGCCTCCGACTAATGACCAGGTAAAAAATATTGATTTCTGACACTACTCATTTTTGTGCTTATTGTCAAAATATTTCTTGCTTTATCGATCACTTAAATGTTGAAGAGTTTTAAAATGAATTAAAAAACAGGTGGAGTTTTTGGCAGTTGATCCTGAAATGAAATCGTATTTGGTACATTTATGTTGGAAACCAATGGAACTGGATGGAAGCCTTCCAAAAGGAGCATTTCGTGTTGATGCTCGTGAATACCAGCAAACTAATATTTATGTTGGCAGGAGGTTTGGGGAAGGTGTTGGGCGAGTGGAACTGAAAGAGGATAATTGGACGTTTATTTCGAGTAATAATGAAGAATTTTCTTATGGTTTTGAAGTTCTTTGTAATAATTGGAAGTAAAACAAAAGGACTGTGAACTATTACTTAAGGTTTGACGACATAAATTGTTTTTACGTATTTCAAAAGGCAGCAACAATTTTGTGATATTTTTGTGCATTAAATTAGACGACCAAAGATTAATTTAAAAGTTTCTAAAATTGTAACTGATTTATACTTAAGATCCAAATATTGATTAAACATATGTGGTCCGTTGTAAAAGTAAGATGTAAAATAAATTTAATGGTGATAGCTTTGTACCATGACCATGGATTAGCATTTAAGTTTAAAAATATATTTACTGTTCTAATTCTTTTTATTTTGCTAAGTGGCCATAACAACATATATTTGTTAGAATTATTGATCAAATCTACAAATACCATGTTTTCCTCTTTCTTTACCCACAAAAGGTAACTTCATATCCAGAAATCGGATTACCGCTACATTTCCTATTACTATTATTATAATCATAAGCCCATGTATACGCATCTGGGCATTGTTTCTTAAAATTCTTCGAATACTCCGAAGGCCGACATTTGTCTTTAGGAACCTTATCTTCTGGACAACAATATTTGGCTTCCTTTGTCGCATTGCGGTAAAGCTGCGTTGTTCGTTTGGATTTAGTCGGAAGGATCCTCCTAAAGGGGTATCGTTTTCCCCATAAGTTCCAGCCCAAATTACTTAGGAACATCGGTGTATAATGGTGAAGGGATGATTACAGCTTACAAATGCTAGAAACGAAGAGAAAATCAAAATTTTAATTAATTTACCCATTTTTGGTTTTAATTTAATTTAAAAAAAATCAGAATTAAAAAAATTGGGATTAGTCTGGAATCGAACTTAATACTAAAAGATAAGTGTAGTTACATGCTTTTATATATGATGTATTTAATTAGTAATTAACTATAAAAAGCTTGAAGCGGGGCTAATTAAAACCACCTTGATTTCCAGGAAATTCTAGTGCTTTAAAACTTAATTAGTTATTTTATTCTGAGCACATGGGTAATTAGTAATTATTTTATGTCAATTGGCAGGTGCTGCACACACGCGCAGAAAAATTCTAGTAGTTTGTCCAAAAATGAATGCAGACAGATGTGAAATTAATTATTCTTCAACCACAAAATAATACTTAATGGCCAAGTAGAGTAATTAAAGTACTCGATTTTTATTTAACTGGCATTAAAAAATAATATCCAAGTGTTTAAAGGTGATGCGTAGGTGGAAAACGATAAAGAATAGTAAATGCACTTTAATTCTGCATGATAAGTTGGATGACATAATTTTTGGGGCTCTGAAATTGGAATTGAGTTTTCAGGAACAAATTTAATTAAATAACTAGTGGCATGATTTATGACTAAGTGAGTAATAGCGACAGCAAATTGCTACAGTAATTTAGATTTCGGATATGAAGGTACCTTTTTGGATAATGGGAATAAACTTGATATTTATTTTGTTGGTGTAGTCAATCATTAATTTTTATTCTTTTCTATATTTTTTTATTTCACGATACATGAACAAACTTAACATTTTAAGACTTCACGGTTTATAAATAAATCGTTTCATGTGTAAAATAATGCGTTCGAAATAGATTTGTTATTGTAGCTCTGTTATCAAGATTGGGCATGCATTTATGATGAATACAAGTTTGCAAAAGTCACAATTAAAAAAATACTCATACATTACTCAAATTAGCTTCTTGTATTAAAATCCCAAATTAAATTAAGATTACGTCTAATGTACAAAAACATCAACATGCTGCATGTTGCAACAAATTAACAACATAATGCATAAATCAAAACAGTAGGAAGAATTCAACCAATTAGTTATGGTTTACTTTAGCTTCTATATCTTCACTAAACTTCCGAGCACTATAATCTAAACTAGAGGCAAAGATTTTCTTAAAATTTGTAATGCTCTCAACTTTATCAATTTTTACATTTCGAGAATCTGCTCTTTTAAAGCTTCTTCGCGAGTTATTATCCACTCCAGACAATCCAGCACTGGCCCACTCATTAACTGACCATGATTCACATTTCTCAGCCACAGGAATAAATAACACCCAATTCTGGAAACATTTAATCCCATCCCCATGTTTTCCACCAGTACCTCCTTTTCCACCTATCCCCATTTTTCCAGTGTTACCTACTTTCGTGGACACTTGTTCTAAAACATTAAAAGACGATTCTTCCAACCACTTAATTTCAACTAGCCCCGGATTCCCCCCAGGTCCACCCACACCACCATCACCTCCACGACCACCATTTTGACCTGAGTAGCCCCCATGTCTTTTCCACACTCCATTCCAGACCACAATGGGCGCCACTCCTTCTGTTCTAGCATCACCTGAATTGGCATTTCCACCATTTGTTCCTCTTCCTCCATTTCCACCATTTTGCCCTGTCCCACCATTTCCACCGTTGGCGCTTATCATCAACTTATCTCCGTTCCCTATTTTACTAAACACTCCAAAGAAAGATCCACCTGGACCACCTGGCTTTCCAGCTAATCCATTCTCACCCGGAGTTCCAGGCCCTCCCAAATCAATCCAGGTATTCCAAATTTGAATACGATTGGTTCCTACACTGCCGTCAAGAGCTTTCAATGGATTATGATTGGTAGCTACACTCCCATCAAGATTTATATGAGAACGACCAACAAGCTCCCATTTCGGAGCAATCAATACCAAATTATACTCGAGACCAACAGCGTTTACACTCTCATCAATAAATATTGTATTTGAAGCATAAACCTTGATAATAATTTGTTTGGTTAACTTATCAAAGTTGCAAATTGGTAATAAAAGTCCATTTTTACCTATAAATTCACTAAATCTCACAAAATGGCCGGTCACCACTAAATTTCTGTCTAAACACGAAGTATTTACTGGGGCTGTGGCGTAATTCATAATATCATTTAAAAGCCGAACTTGTATGCTATTTTCTCCAAACTTTCTCTCAAGTGATTTAATATTTGGATTTGATGAAATGACTTGGTTCATTTCAATAAAATCTATCCAACTTTCTATCCTGCTAGATTTTTTCAACTTTTTCGCTTGAAAATCATATGAAGTTACCTGATCTTGCAATTTTGCACAAAATCCGTACCAGGATGTGTACTCCAAAATTTTAGTTTGCAGGCTAGCTAAAGGACTTAACCAGTCATTAACCCTACGCTCAGCTTTCTCAGATCCTACAACGTTCTCAAAAAACTCAAACATGATTTGCTGGTTTTGAGTAAACTTTACAAAATCCTGTGACACAGTGTAATTAATTTGCTTAAAGCCGTTTCCTAAAGTTAGTCCAAAAAATTCTGAACTAATTGACGAATTATTTTTTAATTCTAACATGTTTATGATTTCATTGCTTATTTCCTCCACAACCTTGTTCACACTATGGGCTAAGGAAGTCGTATAATTTCCTACTTCTAAAAGCCTTACGTTATCAAGCCAAATTTTAAAATTTTCTGTTACATTCTCTACCTTTTGAACTATTCCATTGTTTAGTTGAGGAACATAATCTGTTGCAATTTTCAAAGTTGTTTCAGATTTTAGAGTAAAGCCGAAATTGGTAGTGGAATTACCCACATCGGTAAACTGAAGGTTTTCATACATTTTCTCAATTCTTTTCTTTGTATTTTCAACCTCTTGGGATTCACTCAACTTGCCACATTTTTCAGGGTCTCGAGAAAACGCCACTTTGCTAAACTGGCCGTTATAATCTTTTTGAAGAAGGATATTTAC
>JAQFZH010003414.1:0-13904 GCA_034695485.1 Entomobrya nivalis | reverse complement strand
GAAGAGGAAAGTTGACATTATTATTTTTATGGACATGTCATGTGGATTTTTACCCTAGGACCAATTCAACCGATATGAGTGTTTTTTTAAGTGGGTTGTAGTTGGTACTCTCTTAGGAATTTTTAACGTAATAAACTGTGTGAATAATTTATTTATGTGATAATACGCTCCTTTGAGCAGATCAGATCAGATTCTCATTTCTCCCCAATGAAATGAAATTAGCTTACGATTAGATAGATAGACAATAGATAGGCGATTGGATGGAGTGGAATGGAAAAAATGTAAATTCTGCGAAAGAATACATTTCTTCAAATTATATTCTACATTTTTCTTAAATGTTCAATTAAATATTTGCTGACGTCAGTTGGCTTGGCATAACTGCATAGTATAGTCTTATGGCTTGGCATTGTTTCCTTTCCACATGTTGATTTTATTTGAGCGTCGGTCGGTGTCGCTTGGATTTTTTTACTGAGGCCATCATAGTCGCACGTCACGTCATGCAGTACAAGCGTGTCACATTTATGGGGACACATGTGTGATTACAAAACAAATCCTACTGGATTTACATACGTTTTGTTTCACGACGTTTATACTCCATTTACCTGTCTATTATATTATGCGACAATGAATGCAACGAGTCACGTCGCGTCGCTGCGTCGTTTTTGGAAATTTGCTAAATTGCTACAATAATTTTGACAGAAGAGAAGAAAAAAAACAGGCTGGTTTGGTTTTGTTGGTAAGGTTGATAAATAAATAAGTAACCTTGAAAGGGTACAAGTTCATCATTAATAATTTGATAAATCATTTTAGTCAATTTAATAATATTCTGTAATAAGTAGTGATGATGGCAATGATAAGTTGAGAATAATCAATAGAATTTACCAAAGAAAATAAGTAGAAGGTATTCTATTATTTATGGGTAGGACGACGGGGGTAGTACATCAGTCTAATAAACCAAATTATTATAACAGGTCATTTTACATGACATGCTATATTGTTTGTCGATTATTAGATTTAAAAAAAGTTTTTTTATAACTTGGGCGAGTATGCAAATTTTTAACTAAAATTTTCATTAAGTTCATCTTCATTGATTGGCTTGTATAATGGATATTGGGCTTTTTCACATTATGACAAGCATTAAATATTAGCAATATTAGCATACCCATTAGATATGATGGGAACTAAAAAGTTATTTCTACCGAAGGCAGTAAAACTTATACAGATGTGGTTTTCGTCAAGATAGACATATCAAACCCTTCCATATATTCAATATTGTATTTAATAAATGATTAAAATGTTGTAAGCATACCGCTATGATTAGCACAATGACATAACATTAGTTTTAACAATAACTAATGTGCATCAGCTTCTTACAAGCTTTATAACCTGTCATTTCATTATCATAAGAATATAATTGAAAAATAGGCATTATGCTTAGGATCCGCCCTTCGAAAGGATTTTTTTAGCTGAAGGAACTACATTATTTGGTATACTTTGGGGAAAAGCATATTGCGTATTATATTTTCTAATGCGGTTGGTTTCCATTTTCCATGTAAAATGGAAAGCAACTGGTTTGTTTGGTGTACATATTGATTTCGTTTTTCGTTTAATAAATCCTTCGAAAATCCTGGTGTCAATATCATCCCGATGCGATATGAAGAGATGTGCACTGACATTGTACACATATTTTTTAATTTAGCTTTTTGTAAATTCCAGAGAGATGCGTACTGCGTACTATGACTGCATTTAAAATGTTCAAAGCGAAGTTTTCATTTGTGTACTTTTCAAGTTAAAAAAAGACGAAACATTTTGTTAGGCTAATATGCATACATTACAATTATGCAATACATTTCGTTGCACTAGCGTAAAAAATACTGACGCTTTCATCTTTTTGATGATGTACATTTACAGCTAATGAATTAAACATTCTTCTTTTTCTAATTTGTATAAAATAAATGTTTAGACAGAGAACTGTAAATATTATTATGTTGTTATTTTTCTTTTTTTGTGAAGGTATGCCTGCTTTTCTTCCACTTGTGGAGAAGTTGTCTGGTGAACAGTGAGCCGATTCCACTATCACATCTGGTTCCAGAACTTGAAGAGAAAATTCGGTCATCGGGTCATCAAACCTTGCACGCCGTTTCACCTGTGAACAGTGATCATGTTCATGGAGGAGACAATGAGGCTCTGAGTAGTCTACTTTCTGCTGCAGCACAATTGGAAAAAAGTCAAGATCTCGCAGCGCCACCACCACACTTCAAATCCTACTCCTCCTCCAAAGGTAATTAACCACAACCCACGCACGACACACAGTCAGAGTACAGTGTAAACTAAACCAAATATTTAGAACTCATTTGGCATAATATGTGGTGTAATAACAAAACCAAAAGAAAATACATTTGTTTAAGTAAAATAGCTGTAGAGAAAGGGTTGATGATGATCTTTATTTGTGGGGCGAATTGAAACAACTCAATATCAACTTTATCTAAACAGAGAAAGTAGATTAGAATGGGAGATCAATGAAATACAAACACTTTTGCTAAACACAATCGTCATAGTCGTCTCATCTCATCATGATGATCGTAAGAGAAAACTAATTAGTTTTCAATGTTATTTTACACGCCAATCCGATATTTGTGTTTTAGTAGGATACTAAGGTGTGGGAGAATTAATTGCCCCAAGAGCTGCTTTAATGATAATTGCTTATAAAACGAGTTTCTACATGATAGCTTATGTGACAACTTTCACGCTTTCTCTCGGAAAATTATCATCCGAGAAGGATGAGAGCTTATTGGCCAAAAAGAATAAAATAAGTAGACAGTTGGTACGATACACTTTTCTGACAATGACTCAATTTTAGTTTTCAACCGCTATATATACAATTCACTATCATCACTTTTCTTTCTATATATTTTTTGCCTATGTTTTTGGTTGCAGGACTTGGGAAAGCTCCATTGAGAACGACAAGGATCAAACGAACACCCACAGGTTTCACAGCACGAGGCTTTCACGAGGAGGTATTTGACAGAGATTTTGGCCACTTCTCACCTGTAAAGCGGTCCATGATGAAGAGAAGACCGGAAGGAGATGCAGCCGGATTTTACGGGGACACTTTTAGCAACGGATTTGGAGATTTCGAGACTATGAAACGAGCCCGAGTCCCAGCAGGATTGACTCAGGTAATAAAAATAACACTTGGAATTCAAAATATAGAGCAGCTCAAGTCAGTCTATATGCAGTGTGGACTGCAGTGTCGAATTATCTTTTCATTAAACTTGCATTGACGTCCTCCTCCTGAATTAACAATAAATTTGATGATTATGTTGGGCCTACGCGCGCGTGGAGCCTATAAAATTATGTAGCTTTTTAGACATTTTAGCAGTTCAGTTTTTGGTGTGCTCAGAGAAAATATAGGCTTTTCATCCGCTTTCCATTAAGCAAATACGTATGATTATGTCACTTTACGGGAGTCAAGTATACAATGCAAATGGTTGGTCAACAAATTATCCCATTCGCAATATTCCATCATATTTCCTACTCTTCCGTGTTATCATTGTCACTAGAAAGCCTTTGTTTAAATAGGAGGGGTTGATTTGATGATGACAGGCTTTCTACTTAAGTAGGTGGTGGAGGTGGAGGGAGGTGGTTGGTGGGTTGCTAGGGGGCAGAAACTCATAATTTTCAGTAATAATTCATACAAGCTTATGAGATGGAAACATACCGTTGCGTTACGTCATGTCAAAGTTATCTCATTTCATGTCACTGTCACTTTATTTTTTGAAATGGCAAGGTTACTAGTTACTATAAGTCATGTCATAGTAATGGAAATTGATATTCCATTTGAAATGCAATGCAATCCAGTGCAAGGAACATTATCTTTTCACTTTTAGACGTGCATTACATAAATACATAATAATATGTATGTAGGATATATTTGAACAATGTATTATGTAAGATTGTAAATGTGTGTCTCATTTTATCTGAAATTTGAACAGACGATGAATGCTTTGAAACGATTCCCGATGGGAGCTCAGGGATTTCATGGGGACACCTTCAACCAGGTAATAAAACTAGCTTGTTATACAGCAATTGTGCCGACCTTAAAAACGTACTTTATTTCCGAAGAAGGGTAAATGGCTTGTGTGTGTACCTTTTATGCAATACTTCATGCGTTTTGTACTACTATGTTTTCAATTGATTAATTATCAAGTAGCCAAGACAATTGAATTTCATGGATCATGGATCGGATCCAAACTCCTGAGATATCCCTTTACTTAGCTACTGTGCCTGATACAAATACTCATGAACAGTTTTACAGAATTCCTTGTTTACTTTGTTCCATAAGAACAGCTGTTCAGCCGTTCAATACATAGGCTATTATGGAAAAAAATAAACAAGGAATTCTGTAAAACTGTTCATGAGTATTCGTGTCAGAGACAATACTTTATCTTTCTGAACAAGGCTAATTTTTAATGTAATTATTGATTTATTTTGTGTGTAGGGATTTGGGGACTTTGACACAATGAAACGGGCATATGGACACTTATACGACGAAATGGAGAAGCTGAAAAGACGTCCAGAAATGTCAAAGAGTGGATTCGATGGGGATATGTTTAGCAGTGGATTTGGTGAATTTCATCCCATGAAAAAGTAGATTCCATTTTTTTTTAGCTCTTTCTCTCTGACATCCACAAGGAAAAAAATAACGTTGTTTGTCTATTATTGTGCATAGGTGCGTGTGTGTGTACTACTTGTGTGTACCATACATGCAGACAGAATGTCATGTTGATATAAAAACTAACAATGTTACTAATACCTAACTGTAAAGTATAAAAAACGAAATCAAATAAATTATATTCTATATTATAATAAATGTACTATCATTTACAACAACAAAACAGATAAAACGAAACAATTATTTACTAAATTATAAGTATTCACAAAAAAAGTATATGCATAAAAATGATAATTGTTAGTTGTTTAAAAAAGTATATATGTACGAGAAGAAATGCTAATTAAAATTGTATACAGAAAAAATGGTATAAAAAATTTCACAATTTAAAAAATGTATTTTATGTACCATTTTTATTTTTCTCTATTTTTCCCCTTTAGTAGAATAGGTAGGTAGATATGCTTATTGCGTCATTCATATCTCCAAAATAAATATTTGTCCACTTTTAGATTTGATACATAATATATCTAGCAATTTTAGCGTTAAGTGGTTCTTTTAGCATAAAACTAACCGTTTTGGAAAAAAAATTAATATAAAAAAAGCTACCAAAAATATTCCTTCTGTCGAATTGAATTTTCTCTGAATCTGTAAAAACTATGGTGCTGATTGATATAGTCTTCTTTCTACTAATAAAATTGTACCTTTTTGTCCTAGTCCAATCCAGTCAGTCCAAAAATAATCAATGCACTTTATATAATTTTACTATAGCGACTAGCGACTATGTAAATCTAAAGTACAGATGTAGCCGAACTGTCTAAAGTAGAGAAAAAAATCATAGAACTAAAATATTATCGCCTAAAAACTGTTAACTGATGGATGATAAGTTAAAAATATATTAATTATATATTATATTTCACAGAGCTATTTTATTTAAATGGTTTTCATGACACTGAAAATAAAAAATAAAAACACTTCATACAATTTAATTTATGTTCAGTTAATTCCGCTTTCTAAAATGCACAATGTAATATTGTACTCCAGATTGATACGCTGCAATTTGTTATGTAAGTGAAACATAACAGTTAAAATACTCATTACAAATTTAGTTACCTGTTTTACAATGTACACTGATTTCATACATTTTTCTTCGGAAAAGGCAAACCAGAAAAAAAAACTCATACGGGAATCGAGAATAATTACATATGATGTATGATTAATTGTTCATAATACGTAACTATTGTAAAAAAAATTAAATTCGTTGTCAATTTGTCAACTTGCTCTCTGTTGTAATTTTAATAGTTTAGTGAGAGGATTGGAGTATTCAGTCCATTGTAAAATGTATATATGTTGTATATGCTAAAGATGAACTGATTACTAATGTAATAAAGTGATTTTATGCACAGTCTGTCTTGTAATTGGCTTACCATTTCAAATTTTAAAAATAATAACATCAGTAAATTTGTAATAAAGAAAAAATGGTACGGATCCAAAAAAAATTATCTGCCATTCATTAAGTTTCATTTCATCAAAAAGTTTATCAAATTTATATGGCATGATTAGGTATATGATTAAGTGAAATACACGTAAACGCACACAAAAAAATCAATCATATGTCCATCCTGAAGTTTTATTACTATAAAAAAGTATAATATTTATCTTTTTTTCATTTACTCGATGATTACTCTAGTATTTATTATCATTGTAGAAGGTAACTACTTAACGATTACATTTTTTTCAGATGGGCCATTTCAGATTAATTGTAGTAAGTTGGTACTAAAAACTAAAAAATATTTGTTTTTGTAATCTTCAACTATTTATCATTTATCATCATTTTATAATTATAAAGGCATGGGTTTCGTTTCTCCCATTATTTATTACGTATAATATTTGTATATTAAGTTGTATAAGTAAGATGTTCACGATATTTAAAGGTCGACTCTTATCATTACATATTTTTAAATGTCTAAAAAATTATATACTTAAAAGGTAAATGTCAATAACAGTTTAAAATTTAACTATTTCTTGATCACGAGCATTCGAGCATTAATTATAAGATGAATGATATTACAAAGTGGTGAGGTACACATCAATTTTAAATATATGTTTTACTCTTATTATAACTGATAGATGTAGTGAAATAATTTATAGAGATAATTTTCATTGTACAATTAAGTAATTATTTGGGATAATAAAGTTAAATGAATTTAAATATTGCATGACTTAAAAAATCATTATTTTCAAAAGAATAATTTTTCTATTCATTCGGCTATACATGTTTCAAGGTCAGACAGTCAGACCACGAAAAAAATAAACAACGAGTCGCGTCTTTTTTCGTCATTTTTATTTTTACAAAATGGAAACACTTAATTCTAAATTGCATGTATGCTATATACACTAAGTATAAAATGGAACACTGTACTGTAAGCTTTATATATTTTTTAGCGTCGATTTACACAACAGACAAAATCACTAAAGAAGAAATGTCACAAACTTCAAAAGTACTCAATTATGATGCATCTTAAAACACTAATTATTTCTTAAAAAATAATATGCATACGACTTTCTTAAGGAACTTTCAAGATTCATCTTTTCATTTTTTTAGACAAAATACATATATATTTTTTTGTCCTTATTTACTTATATGGCTTTAGATGGCATTTTGACAAAAAATGCACGTCTAAAATATGATTTAAAATAGGTATATATATTTTAAATTTTATAAAGAAACTAGTAAGAAGTACGTATATCTGGTTTTTTTCAAGCACTGCTTCAAAAACAACTTTGTCAAAAAGATTGCCTGTTTAGCTGGGATTTCATACTGAACGACGATCAAAAAAAGAATTGCAATCAAAAATGATATAAAGAACAGTATTTAAGGCATCCAGAGATTTTTTTATGGATAAAGTATTTTATCCTTTTTGTCGGCAAGTAAAAAAAAGTAGCAAAGAAGTATGTAATTTTTTTTTGCATCATGAATGATTTATGAATTCAGCGTGATCTAGAACGTGACGCAGATCTTGATTTCGAGCGAGAAGCAGACCTAGATTTTGAACGTGAGCCGGAACGGGATCTCGAGCGTGAGGCTGATCTTGACTTGGAACGGGATCGAGATCTGGATTTTGACCTGGAAGGGGACCGGGATCCAGAGCGAGATCTAGATCTAGAGGCAGATCGAGACTTTGAGCGAGATCGAGATCTTGATTTGGAACGGGAAGGAGAGCGAGAGCCAGAGCGAGACCTCGACTTGGACTTGGACCTTGACTTGGATCGAGAAGCAGACCTTGATTTGGACCGGGAGGCAGAGCGGGACTTTGATCTGCTACCGGATCTAAATTTTAAATACAAAAAAATATTCATTTAAAATTCAAATGTAATTTTTAAAGATAAAAAAATGTTTTTAGTCATTAAAGCTAACCTTGATCTAGATCTGGAAGCAGATGAACCCGAACGTGATCCACTTTTGGATGAACGCGACGACGATCTGGATTTCTGGTCATCTCCGTCATCATCATTGATAGCTTTTTTGGATGGCTTCTTAGCTTTCTTTTCTCCGTCGGCGTCTCCTTCAGAGTCGGAAGAAAGGATTCGCTTGGGTCCTCCTTCATCCTCACTAGCACTCTCCATTCTACAATAATCATATTTAATAGTTAGCACCACACCAAGCCAAGCCAAAGTACTAAATTAAAAGGCAATTAGAAATATAAATATTTAACTTACTTCTTCTTGCTTTTCTTTTTCGATTCATCTGATTCTGATTCATCTGAAGAAGAAATGGTCGCCTTGGACACAATTTTCCTACGTTGTTTAGCAGATAATCCGTCATCATCATCCACCTTCTTCTTTCGTCCTTTACTCTTTGGTTCCTTGTCACTTCCACCACGCCTCTTTCTACTTCTTCCCCGTTCCCTTCCTTCCTTACCATCCTTATCACGTCGTATTTTCTTGTTCATGTTTCTTGGGGCCGCATTTTCATCTCCTGAGCCTCCAGAACCATCGGAAATAATGTCATCCTCTTCCCTCCTACGTCCACGTTTCTTACCAGATGATTTGGAGTCTGGTGGGGCCTCAGCGAATACAAGCACGTTCTTCGTCTTCTCTTTAAATTCTTCTCGCTTACGTAACATTTCCTCGACTTGAACACGTCTGTGCTCCTCAACTTTCCTCTGAAAAACGAAAACAAATACAAAATTTATTAACTACATCATCATCATCACTTTGATTAAAATATTTACACAGTTGAACATCAATAGAATGTATACCAGTTCTTCTTGCTGCCGCATTCTGAAGGCCTCCCTTTCTTCCTCTTGCTTTTTACGGAGCATTTTCTCTTCCTCGTCCAGTTTCCTTGCTCTTGCAACGTGGTATTGTGCCTGGGAAAGGAGATCTTGACACTGTTGTGCCTCTGCAGCAGCTTGTCCAAGATCGTACTTTTGACGGTCGCCGTTAATCGACAGATATTGGAAATATTTATGAGCCAGACCCAGCTCATGTACAGCAGAGAGTACGAGTTGAAGTGTGGATTTCTCATCACGCAGAATTTGGGTGGCGAGTTTTTGAAGAATTAAAGCTAAATTATACAATATCACTGTATCTGTTGGAGCTATGCGACGAGCCTGCAAATTAAAATGACAATTTTTAAGCTTAAAAAATCATCATTCATTTTCAGTCTTAAAAATTAATAATTATGCTGAATAACTTACTCTCAAAAGCGAAAGCTTTGCTTCCTTCAGTTTTCCACTTTTATAGTAGGCACGCGCAAGATATTGAAGGATTTCTGTGTTGTGGCACTTGTAAAATTTCTTCATGCAGTTTTCGTACTAAAATTATTTAATTAAGAGTCAATTAATTTTTCAACTTAACCTCTATTACTAAATCCATACAGATATGTGTACATGAAAGAATACAAGTTTTCACTTACCATTTGAATCGCACTCACAAACTGCTTCTGCTCTACATACACATGTGCAATATTTAACCAAACGTCGCTGAAATCAGCTGTCGCTTCTCGAACCTGGGCGAACACATCTCGAGCTTCGTTAATGCATCCCTTGTGAGCAAGAATGCAACCGATCCCATTTGCAGCCCAAATGTTCTTCGGGTCAGCACGAAGAACCTATAAAATAATTCATTTCATTACAAATTACAAAATATAAAGTTATAAATTAGCAATATAATTTCAAACACACTGCGTCCTTCAAACTTACAGCCTTATAAATATTTATTGCTCGTTCCTGATGTCTTTTCTCCTTCTCCTTGTCACGGTTGGGTGTGTGCAGAGTTTGAAGCCATACGTTTCCAAGAGCGATCATCGAATATGGATCGTTTTGTGTGACCGGATTCTAAAATAAAAAGCAAGACATTTTATAAAAGTTGCACACCAACTCACATCAGAAATTCTTATCATTACTTTACGAGAGCTGCTGAATTACCTTTAGAATACGCTCAAATTTCTTCTGACCCGGTCCCCACTCCTGTTTACTTAAATGTAGATTACCAATCAGTGACCAAGCGTCCGGATGCTCTTTATTCAACTGAAGGGCCTCCTTGAACCAATCCGAAGCGTCATAAATCTGTCCTTTATCACGAGACATGCAACCCAGTCGTAGATAACCTAAAATACAACATGAGAAAACTTAAATATAGCTCTCCAAAATCCCCCATTCTAAAATATTTACAAGACGGATAGAATAACTGTATTAACTTACAGTCAACATAATTTGGATGCTCCTTCAGAATATCTTTGTATAATTTCTCAGCCTCTCCATAATTACACATTGCTTCATACACCCTCGCCAAATTATAGGAAGTCGTCACAGATATCGAATTGTAATACTGAGTTTCTGCCTTCTCCGATTCGACCTTTGCCCTAGTAAGCGAGTCTTCAAAGAACTGTAAGGCCTCCCCATAATTTCCCAGTCTAAAAATAGCACAACATTTATTATCAATTATTTCAATTGTCTAAAAAATATTCAAAACTAAATGATTATTTTAACAAGTGTTATAAGTTTGCTTATATTTTTACCTGTAATTCAAGGACCCAATATTATTGCTAATCTCCGGAGGAACTGGCTGCTTAACTTTATCATGAAACAATTTAACCGCCGTATTATAACTTTTCAGACTGTCAAGAGGATCCGCCTGTTCCAAAATTTGAGCTAGTTCTATCCACGCCTCCACATCATCAGGTTCTCGAGTGGTTACTTTCTTCAGATAATCCTTGGCTACATCTCGTTTCGACTGACTAGACGAACTAGCGTACAAAGAACCTAATATCTTCATCGTCTCGTAGTTCTCCGGCTCGCATTTCAACACCTTTTCAAAACACTGAGCAGCCTAAAAAACCAAACAAATAAAAAACTCAGTTTAAATCTTAATCAAACGAACACCAAGATAACATATAATTAGTTAAATTAAATCTCTTACATTTTCCGTATCCCCACGATAAATATACATCTGCCCCAGTCCAAAATGAGGCAACACGAAATACGGCGTAGCAAACTGAGTCGACTGATAATAATATTGGAAGGCCTGATCATAGTCCTTCTGCTTGTGAAAGGATCTCGCCAGCTGATAACAACTTTCCGCTCTCATCGCCTCATTCTCCGTATTGTGAAAGGCATGCAAGGCCAGATGATTTACTTTGGTGAAATCCTTCTTAAAGAAAAAATGATCAGCCAGATGATTCAACACCATTGGATTCGTTGGATCCGCACTGTACGCTCTTGACAAAAGAAGAACCCCAATTCTAATAGTCTCCTTATCCCTAATATTCATCCGATGGACAGCCATCCCAATTAAAGCGCCCACACAATTCGGATTAATTTCTAAGGCTCGGTCATAAGCCAACTCGGCTTTCTCCTTGTTTCCCATTTTCATAAAACAGTGGCCAATTCCCACACGGACGTCTGCAGGACACTGAGGATTTGTTCGGAGAGCCTTCTTGTAAAATGCTAAGGCGCCTCGATAATCCTTCTTGTTGAAGGCAATACAGGCTTTTCCCAACAAGGCTGGAATGCAGGATGGTGATTGTCCCAAGACGAAATTAAACTGGGCATCGGCTTGCTCCATTTTATCCCCTTCGAGGAGACAGAAGAAGGCTCTGCCAAGTAAATGGTTTTGGTCGTACATGATGATCTTATCAGCTGTCGTGTAGAGTACAGTGGCTTTGCTGAAGTACTCCTTCTTCTTCTCTTTGACACGCTCCTTATTCGCCCTTTTGACATAGTAGGCGGCTAAACTGTCCAAGACCCTCATGAGATGCTTTTCACTGTCCTTGTATCCCTGGTTGGCGTCCTTCCGGGCAACTTCTATCGTTTTCAGGTATTCTTCATCGCGGCCTTGTCGATAGTATTCCAGCTGTAAAAAAGTAAGTCAAATGACGTGGTTTGGTTAGTATAAATAATTACATAATAACCATGTAAACTATATAATTAACTATTGTAAACTTACAGCAACTGAAAACCAGGTATTCAGTGGAGCATTTTCCTGCTTCAGTACATCTATCAGGTCATTACATTCCGGTAAGTTGGCCACGTCTATTTCGATTACCTAAAAAAAAATAAAAAAGCTCCATTAATTACCTTTCCTTATAATAATTCCTTAATGATTAAAGAAAGTAATTATAAACACTTTTTTACCTCGTCCGTTTCCTTCAGAGGAATCTCAATGGTCCCCGAATGGGACCCATGTTGTGTCACCGTCATCGGCTGCATTTTGATTTACTTATTATTTTTGGCTAGCCGTTTAACCGGCTTCACCTATCTTTATACCTTTAACTTGTAAAAGTTATTTTTACGGTGGTACTAACTACCCAATAATATGTAAACACGTATAATATACATACTTAAAAGAAACAACGTACTTCCACCACAATAGTTAATTTTTACTCAAAGGGTCACTTAAAAATTAAAAGTTTTAATGCAGTTTGTTGGAGTTGCAGTAGCACAACCTATCATCTTTACATGAGAAAACGTCATGCTCTAAAGTTACTTTGTAAACAACACAATAATCAAGTTAATCACTTTAAAATCCCACTTAACTTTTTTTAATTGCTTGGCCTGGACATTTATTTACAACACAAAACGCAACTCAGCACTGAACTGAGAAAACACACTCTGTTCTGTTCCGTCCGGCTATTTTACACTTGAGTAAGTTTGCAAGGCAAGGAGGAATGGAGAATCCATCTCATCAGCATCCTTTTAATGCCTTTTCTCATTAAAGTCAAAAAACAAACATCATGAAACTCTCGGCTCAGGTAAGTAAGCTACATAACTTTACATGAAGTAAAGACAGTTTACTAGAGAAACACCACCACCACCACAAACAGCACAGAAAGCTATCTATCCAACTAACCCAACAAACAAGTGAAGCTCACTTGCGGGTTCTTGGGTAAATTCAATGGCAATTAAAACTTGCGCGTGTTCGGCGCATCAACATTTTCCAGAGGATGGGGTAATCTGAATCAATGTAGATGTGTGATTAAGCTGTGTGTTAAATCCAGCTCCAGCGCTTAGGCTGATTCTGAAAAGCCAATCGTTCTTATGAGCAGAAGCAGAGCAGCGTCTTTTATCTGCATTTTGTAAACCCTTTTCTATGCGTTTTCTTTCACCTTTTCATTTCAAGTTGAACAATGATTTATTTTTACTCCCCCGCAATCCCGTATGCTGTATTTTTGTATTTTGTATGCTGACTTGCTGACTTATATTTAATGCACTGATTTACTGCAGAAGTGTCTATGTTACAGTGTTAGTCAAACAATTAGAAATTGTGATGAATAGGTGATGGTGATGATGATGAAATGATGTTTCTTGTACAAAATTAATTCTTGGACCGTTTATTCTAACGTTAATTGATGCTGATGTTTTTTGAAAGCGTGAAAAATAAAAATAAATTTCATAATTGCATAGTTAATATGTACACTAATTGTTTATTCGGAGTTTTATAATAACTAATTAATATTTAGGTTAATGTCAAATCATTTTTTCTATTTTATGGAATTACTAGAAAGTATCAAAAGTTGCGAAAACGATACTAAAAACTATAATAAAATATTTATTATACAAAAACGTTTGGTGGAGTGTGACGGAAGGCAAAACAGCGATGTGAATGCGTGGTCGGATGATTAATATTACTAAAAAATACGATTTACTAAAATACGAAGCTAGATATACCAACTATGAACTAGAATTACGAAAATTTATTTATCATAAAGGTAGATTTGGAGCATGGTCAT
>JAQFZH010003413.1:0-13905 GCA_034695485.1 Entomobrya nivalis | reverse complement strand
ATACAAAAACGATGAAGAATTTTGGTGTTGGTCCTCGTCTCCTGTGGATATAAATAGAACT
This sequence comes from Entomobrya nivalis, assembly GCA_034695485.1. Lineage (NCBI taxonomy): Eukaryota > Metazoa > Arthropoda > Collembola > Entomobryomorpha > Entomobryidae > Entomobrya > Entomobrya nivalis. The sequence continues at coordinate 13,844 of JAQFZH010003413.1, read as the reverse complement.
CCCATGCAGGCTTAATTAAGTTATTCCAAGTGATGTTGTTGCTTCTTCTAACTTCCTCCTCTTCTTCTTCACAAGCTTTACTTGTTCTATAAAACATGCACTATTACGCATAATATATAGCTATACAGAGAGTTCTGAGACGACAATCGGCTCACAACCACCATACCCACTAAAACTAGTAAAACTATTATTTTACTTAATAGTTTGTTTTTTGGTATGGTATGTGTATACGATTACTAATGTATGTACAGTAATATGCAGAGCTAAAATGCCCAAACAACTCTGTTCTCTTTCACTTTAATATATTTCTTGTCTCTCGCTTTCTTCTGCTCCAAGTGCAGTGTCAGGAGCACCCATTGCCATATTAATTTTTTTTCTTCAGTTTGTGCATACATGCATTTCACTGGTATTAGGTAGAGAAAACCTCAGTAATTTTGTTCGGCAATAATAATACTTTTAAAAGTAAGTAATAATTATAGATATGAGTTTTACATCTTTTTGTATTTATATCGGAAACCGCGTGCAGTCATTAGTGGACTTAAATAATGAGTAAAAAGAGATAGTATTCTAGACATGAATACAAGTTTATGTACATTTTCAGATATTAGAGGATGTCCAGAAATTACAAAATATACATATTTGGTTTGTTAGATCTTTTCTCTATTTGCGACATTCACTCATTGATTGAAACGTTTTACTGGTTTCCTTATACCGTTCGGCTGACTTTCATAAGAGACATTTTACAAAATACTGATTTGTGAGAAGTACCAAATGAATGTTTTAGAATTTAGGTATTTATTTTTATGACAGTCTTTAAGAGCTTTTGTACTTACAAATTACAAACTTGTAGTATAGTAGTCGTGTATAGAAATAAGTTGTAAAACAGAAAGAATCAGAATGAAGTTAAAAAGCTGTGTTTCTGTTGCCGCAAATTATACAGTATTTGCGATGATGTGTCAGTTTACTAAAACAGTGGGCTTAAATCCAGTACTATAGCTCTATCGATAACTTGTATTGTACACACTGCATCACTTTGGTGATGATGATGGGATAGGGGTAGTCTTTTGAGTAAGTCTTTTGAGACCGTTTGTCTAGTAAAGTGAGCGAGCAATGGAGTAGAAAAGCCTCCGTCGTCTGCACCGCACCGCGCTTGCCACTACCATCGGCCATAATATTACTTCATTTCCTCTACACTAAATACTATGATTATTATTATTATTACGACTCCTTCTATTGCTTCATATCAACCTTTATTTCTTTACAGATCTTAATGAAAAACATCCCATATTGTTGTTTCATAACAAGCAGAATGGAAAAGATTAAATACGGATTGCAGCAGTCGTACTAATAGAACCGGGACAACTATAGCGTGTCTCTCTCCCTCGAATGGTTGGTGTAATTAGAAAATAATTTCCGTTTCTTCAACTACTCCTCTGCTCAGTTTATAGTTCCACTGCTGATATACTATTCCCAGTTATATATAAGTACACCACCAAGTATATATACATAATTCCAACAGACCATAGCATTCTGGAAATTTTACAGTCAGAATTACTGTATTTCTTTCTTTTGCGAAGCCTTGTACCAGCCCGGAACCTCTGAAGCTATTAAGTCTGCATTGTAAAAAATGATGCGCTTTTAACTATTTGGCTACAAGTTTTGTTTCCCTTGAATCATTTTGAGTTAACTCGTGACGATGAAAGAGACATGATGTGCTTTATGCATGAAAGCGTAACCATAAAATGACGACCAACACTTTGCGTGGGTGTATTGGGTATTCGGTTTCCCTTGCCATTGTATAGTTACAAAAGCTACCAATTTATAAGTTTGGATTATACGCACATGTTCAATTTAGTTCAATTCATCGTTTTAAATTAGATTTTAAGTAAACCTTTCTTATTAACTATTTTATCTCTCCTTCACTATTTGAAAACATTATCTGGGTTTGATTACAAAACTTTCTAGCTCTCTAGCTCTCCTTGCTGTTTCTCAGATAAGGGTGGTAATTAAGAAGTAAAAATTAATTAATTAACTTCCGAGGTACATGTTCAGATGTAATGTTTTTCTTTGATACTTTATCATGTATTATCATCATCGTATATAACACTTCTTTTCCCGTTGGCCTTAATGAACTAAAAGATTAAGATAATCTTTTTGCGCATGTCCAAGTGAAACATTTATCATGTATTTTTCAATAATATATAAATAATGTATAAAACAGAGGATTATGATAATGGGTTTTTAGATTGCTAATGCAAACGCTTACCCGTACCTCTCTTTAAATTGAACACGGGCTGTTCTGGCATCTGTACCAATGAGCGCCCGGTGGTAGAACCACAAGAAACTGTATAGAGAATATGTGGGACTACATTCAAGTAATCCAAGGTCGTCGATGCATTTATTCCACCGTCGGCTATGCTAATAATAATGTGCTGTTTAAATTACAATGGAAATTGTGGGGGTAAGGGCAGTACCAGCTTCAGCCCTGTTTTTATAAACGTAATCACAACTCCAAAATATTCTCCTTTCCAATTTTTTTGTTGGCAACTTGCAACTTATCACTTACCTCCACTTCTAAAAGTTTAATTTGGGCTGGGATCGATTTTCTTTGAACTGTGCAATCGTATATAATGCAATGTTAGTGACATATGAATTACATATAAGTATACATACTTATTGAGTGGAGGGTATGGTATATATAATAGATTGGACATTCAATGCACTACAGTCTGGTCTGGTTCCCTCCAGAGAACAAAAAACATTATTTGGTTAATTTGCTAGTAATTTAACTTAGATAATTGTGTTCGCTCTGAGATATATTTTCGATTTTCATTTCTTTCCCATCTCAAAATTACCTATTGAGCGTGTACGACAAGTGATTTATAACAGGTGCAGTAGAAGTAGTAGTATATGTCCCCTCTTTTAGAAGGAGTTCATTCTTTCAAAACTAAGTACGACTTTAGGACTATGTCTATTTCAAAGAAAAACTTATTTCTTATACCATGTGTATCTCTTTACTTTCTCTTCTCTTTGAAGTTGAAATAGTAAAAGTGGTGTACAGTGTACCAGGTAGCAAAGAGCAAAAGATAGAAAATAAAGGTATCTATTCGGAAATGAAGATGACCAAACTTTTTCATGATGTAGCTAATATATATTGTTTGTATCAAATAAGCAGTGTACTTTATAGACTCATGTGACATTCGTCTTACATTTATAATGGCTCTTTCTAATGGACATATGTACATATACAGACAAACCACTATTGAAATCGTAAACTTTTTCCTTAGACCATCAGTAAAGCGTAGCAAAGGCAATACAAGTAAATTACAGAAGTCACAATCTCGAGTTAAAAGTAACTTTCTCTTTTTACCCTCATGTCATATATCTTTTACAGGACAAATTTGTACACACAGAAGAGAGAGAGACACACACACAAAATACTCGTGCAGAAGCAAACCTACACCTTTTGCTTTCCCCTCCAGATGTTTTACCGAATTGGCTGTGTACCTCTCTCTCTCTCTCCTTCCAGCTCTTTCGGATGGTGATGCTTTTGAGTGTCTCTTTCTTTTCCATTTTCTTTTCATTCTTATTTTGTTGTCCCCTTGTAACAAAATGTGTGCACCAAATGTATATATCTCTATCATCTCTGTATATATTCAATAATGCGTGGACGGAGTATTTTCGGCTTATACTACATGAGAGGTGGCCCGCTTGTACTACTGCTAGCATCACCACCACCACCGTTGCCATCAGAATCACCACAAAGAATGCTTGATTTCCGGACTAGTCGGCAGAGTATTTCATTCCCAATCTTCATCTCTCTTATTCTTCCCTTCTCTCAGTTCTCAAGGGAGTCTTTTATTTTAGTACTATTCCAAATGATCATTATTACCCCTACACCATTATCCTCTGTTAAGTTGGAATAGAAAGTAATGGCTCAGGAATTGTACTGTAAAAAAGTTTCTCTTTTTTCTCCTACCTTTTCCATTATAGTGACAGAGAGCACTTGTCATCCACCAGCTTTTCTTCACTACTACTTACTTTAACGTTCAAGACTTGATCCGAAAGGACTTATACCATATAGCTAACAACATTACATTTACAAACGTTTGTGGATGACAACACATTCATTGGTCTACAGTACATCTCAAGAGCTACACACAAATTACTTGCTTAAGCGTACCTCTAAAACATCCTAAGCCGACATTTCTGCTAAATGTTCCGCGAGTCATCCTTACTCCGATTTATATGCCATAAAACAAGCATTGTGATACCATTAATCATCACTTTAACTTTGTAAAAAGAGAAATCATATGCCAGGTGCCAACAGGAAGGTGGATAGTGTCATTAAGATAGCGCCAAGTTGTCTAAGTAAGGCAAGCATGCATTATTAGTAAATTATCTCATAATGTATATTAAACGAGTTTATCAAAGAAACATTCATTCTTAATATATTATTATTCTCATAGAATCACAATAATTATTAGACTTAAGCGATATTCGATATCATGTGGATTTTCTCTGTCCTTCTACCTCATAATCTATAAAATGAGAAATGATAATGAGTTCTGCTTAAATCAGTAATCAGTGCTACTACTGCCACCACCATACAAATTTGTTGAAGACAAAAATGCAAATTTCACCACCCTTGTCATTATAACATAATGACAGTAAAAATCGTTAGGACACTACCGGCAAGTAGAACTACTACTGGTATTTGTCCTCAGACAGACAATGTGTATTTATGCCAGCATTTGTGCTCGAAGAAAGAGTGTATGTACCACGCATTTATCCATAATGCATTTTCTTGGCACTCATTTAAGGCAAGCTCATCATTATAAATGCCCGGAGTAGTGAGTTTAACGGGAAGTCATTACAAGTTTTTGGCTAATGACAGTCATTAAAGCGTTCTTCGTTTCCAACCGGCTCTGAAAGCACACTCCTGCTGCAAACGAACTATATATACTTTTTAATGTAAAAGCTCTTCTATCAGAATCAACTGAGAACTAGATCTATCTATCTTCATCCTTTTTAAGTTTATCCTTCTTTAACTTTTTTAAAGCTTTAAATTGTAAGTTGGTAATGCAAAATTGTTGTAATGCATGTGTATTTTTTATCGTGTACGGCAGTCAATATACCTCGTATATCATGTATTGTCATTTGCGTTCAATATATGTATGCATGTTCTACACGTACTCGTCATACAGCAAACAATAATAGCCTACGCATGTTGCAAACATTTTTCCTTAAGATGCTTAGACTTGTTTTTTGTTACACAATATGATGGAGATTACGAAAAAAAATTATGCACACTATCAGTTTCAATTTTTTTGTACTGTAAAACTCTTGCCTGAAACTTACAAAAAAATGCTCTACTAAACACATTATTATTAGTGCTGCGAGAGGAGTCCTTCCTTTTTAGACTCTGCATCTGGAACCGCCATACAATGTATGAAAAGGCAAATGGTGTCAGCATTTTCAAGGTTTTTGGCAACCAGTGATAATTTGAAATGACACTAGAACAAGATGATAGGATGCTTTTAAACCGGCGCTTAAAAATCGACATTGGCATTTGGCTGTAATTGCTGTCAAGTATGCAGTATTGTGTGCATACGCAAACTTGTAATTATTTAGTAACAGAGTAGCTGCTTTTCTTACCTGGATGCTGTTTGTTGCTGAGCAGATGCTTGGTGAAAAAGTGTTGCCTGCGCAAGTATCCATCTTGTTAGGAGAAAAAATAATTGGCTTGATGAGAAACAGTTCAAGTGTTTTTATGCTCGTAATAATCACCACGTAATATATAGGGAACTATACGATGGTGGTATGTTGTAGGTATATTGATATAAATTTATATATACGAGTTTAAATATCTTCTATTACAATTATGAGAATCACTTGCTTGAATGCTCACTATTACAAGAATAATAACGACTGTTTTCACGTACACAACGAATAATATGTAGAACTACCCAAAAGTAACACCATCATCAGTGAGTTTATGTTCTGTTTGTGAACGAATTGATTCTTATCATTACCGATGAATGCGGTTTATTGCCAGGTCCAGTCCTTGTTTTTATTTTTGGGCTTTTAATGTATATCCGGTCAGTAACAAAAAGGCTTATGGCTGCTAACAAAAGAACTCCGTGCAAAGTGCTTCCGTGTAATTCCCGCACAACTGAAAACGTAAAAAAAGCAGTAGAATCACAATTAGAATATTTGTACATATGGCATTTCATTGTAGAAATTGAACTCATAACACATAAACGAAACGTATTGTTATATTTGATCACACTGTTTTAATGCGCATAAAAAAAATCTTCTAAGCGTTTGGCTAAGATCTAAAAGCGTAGCCTCAATGTTACCGTTTTGCAATGACCCATGCATGTACTCACATGAGGAATTGTGACAATGCAGAATTCATCATAAAATGTATTTTTATATATAAACGTGTATAAAATACTACTCCATTGACATGAAACCGTTAATGCTAGTAAAATAGCCTTAAATAGTTGTTTAATAGCGATAGATAAGGAAAACATTCATGGCGTCGTCACCAAAATCTGTAAATTGCCGAGCTCCCATAAAAGTCATTGTACCAGTGCCATTTACTTTCTTGTGTTGTTATTGTTGCAGCAATTAACAAGTTGCACTTTTACCATTTCGAAACGGCAAAGAGTGTGTATACTTAACGATTAACAACAATCATAAAGAGCTTCATCTTCATTATAACCATGTACCATGTTTAATGACAGCAATAATATTTTTGTGTATGTACACTCGAAATATAATGATGATGACATTGCAATGACATAAACTGGCTCTCTGTTCTCTGTACACTTATATATATGTGTAAAAAAATATGCACAAACAATCAACCACAAGAAACTGTCAACTGAATAAGTGATTGTTTAAAACTTGAATGGCAAAATTGTATGCACACAACTACGGCTTCTTTAGGGAGTCATCACATTGAGACATTGTCATTATTATCACAGAAACAAGTATACAAGAACATTGTTAAAACAACTTATTATAAATGTATCGCTAATAGACAAGTCGTAATTATATGTAAGTGTGTAGACATAAGGCACTTTATACATTTATGTACATTTACACATGATGCAAACCACAATCTCTTTTCGTTTCGTTTAATTCATCTTATTTTAGACAACTTCTAGCCTGCTCCCACAAGAGAGACATGATGAGTAACAAGAATAATAGTGGTATAATGCACAACGTGGTAGGTTAAAATAACAAGCAAAGCTGCTGCTTCTCTTAGACAAAGATTGGCTGAAAGTTACAAAGGGAAAGAAATCCGTTGGTGGAGTTCTTCTGTTGACTAGCTAATTAGCGAAATATCAATTATTATTCTGGACAGGCTACCAACTAGCAGGCAAACAACATGCCTCAGCAGAAAACAAAAGAAAAACAACTTTTTGGTGCCTTTTAAAACAGAATCAGAAAACTTGTCTGCTGCAGCACCATACCAGATCAGATACAACGCAACGTAATGAAAACTTCTTTTTATGCCTCAAAATAGAATGGCTATTACGAAAACTGTTTAATGAAAGTTGTACTTCTGTTAACAACATACAACCCACAGAGAGAGATGGGTGATTTTATAGTTTTATATCGTAGGATGTTCAACAATAGGAAAAATTCAATCATTGTTTCACTCATTTAGAAAATACACTTAAGCTGCATTTAATAATCTTTATGAACAAAATGATTTATTCGAGGCAATTTATTTGACTATGAGATGTGTGCAATGGTATTGGTATGCTTTCAAGGTAGTATACCTCCACATCCAGGCATTCTATTACGAACTGTTCTTTAAGAACGCTTAATTTAGAAATCTCAGTGCAGTAGTCTCAGCCCATGTTAAAGTTAAGAATTCAAGTTGACATTTACAACCCTGGATGACGTCATATTTCATAAAAATATAAACCGCAATTTAGTTCATAAAAACAATTAATTAAAAAATAAATTAATAGCATCAAAAAAATTAAAAACAAAAATTAGACGAATTAAATTAAACGAAAAACGAATTTTAAAAAATTAATTATGAAATCAAAAAAGTTATACAAAATGTTCAGCATCGTAGAACTTTGAAATCATGAATTGAGCAAAATATTGCCTAATTGTCTTCTCTAAAGTACGGATTTATAAAATTATCTGACTAAGCACCTTTTCTTCTATTCCAAAATATTAGCTTATTTTCGTTAGCATATACTATACTGAATATAGTGATAGTGTTGGTGGCGAGTGGTGGTTGCTTCATAAGTTGGAACAACTCTTTCTATACTGCTCTTTGACTTTCGATAAAAATAATGATATTCTAGAAGTTCCAATGCTTCTGAGCCCATTACGTGCATGTAGATAATAATAATAATGATGGTAATAATAGTAATAACAGGAGTGTGTATTCTCGTACACAATTTTTTTATGGAGGGCATCCCATATATGTAGGTGATGGTTGTATATATTGTATATTCAAAGTACACATGTAACATGCTTGTTACTTTTAAAACCAAACTTCCCTATAACATTTTTTTCATTATATTTTATTCCATCCATGCCTTTCTTTCTTTGTGCTTGTTACGGCACAACAAAAAGCGTCTCGCTTGACTTTGTTAGCATTTTTACTGCGCTGGCTATCTGAAAAGAGTTTTTCACAAGCCAATTAATTTTAATTAATGATTAATCATTAATTAAAAATTTGTAAACTAGATCTTGTCAGACTGGATAGTTGAACTGACTGACTATGAGAGTTATTATTATATGATTATAATGATGGTGTAAGTGTTAAGTGTGTAGGTATGTATGTATATATGTATATCATTAGAATATATATGGTAATAAAAGGTATAAGAGGTTGTTGTAATGCTCACACTGCAAATGACAAACAAGCTTTATTGTATATATTTACAACACTACTATGATGTATGTATACTGTGGAGGGGAAGTGTTATTATAAAAGTATAACATTGAAAAATGACTTATCCTTTGGATAATAGGTTAGTTAGAGGAAGTGTTCCAAAAAGCTGTACAGACATAACAAAAAAATGAGTAAATATGTATGGGAAAATATAATTATGATAAAAATGTTGAAGAGCACTTGATGTAATGATGGTAAACGTTTATGATGTGATGTGCGTAATTTTTTATTAAAAAAATATTGATGTAACGAATAAGGTATAAAATTAAACAACATTAAAAAATAAATAAAGCAGTGTTTTGTTAATTGAAGCAGCTCTGATTATTTAAACATTTAAATGTCAATAATAAACTTTAGACAAATTGTAAATGCTGAGGGTGCGTATATTATTATTACAGTGCATGGTCGTTGTTATATTTTGTGTGTGTGATAAAAGGAAGAGCGTGAGACTCTGCACGATGACGGTTTCGGATGGATACTCATAATAAACCCATAAGGCACGTATCCATCCGCATCAAAAAACTGAAATCTTATTAGTATACCTTTTAGATCTCTTCAGTATGCCTTTATAGTAATCCACAATATTATTTTTATATACATCCCTAAACGTAGCAAAAGATGATGACTCTCATCTCATTTCTGAAAATGGAGGTTGGATTGCTTTATATGATGATGATATTTGTAGTAGACTGGCTGTTGCTGAGTTGAATAGAAAAAGAAACGAAAGTTTTAATTGGTTTTTTTTCGGAGTAGTCGCTTGGCTCGGGTCGTTAATTTATTAATGGAAAATCCTAATTACTTTCTTCTTTTAGGGTGGCTGTGTTGTTCTCTGGAATCTCTGACAATGATTTGCTTGCAGCTTTTCAACGTTATATTACGGATAGTGGAACTGCGTGTATCCCTATTATATCAGATAGTTGATATAGAGTTTACATCATGCTCTCACAAATTCATATAGTGATGAACCCTGACTATAGAAATACATTTTTTTCCCTAGTTATTATAAAAGTCCTACTAATTAAAAAACACACGTAACGTTATTATTTAGACCCTTTTCACATAATTAATATTCTTATAGAAAAAATGTTATACATTCAGTAGACATCCACATTTATCGTCATCAACATCATCGTATCGTATCGTTCTTTAGAAAATGGTCAAAATGAAAAACAAATATGCGGTTGTGTTCTCTTTTCTCCATGAATGTATTGGAAAATAGTTTTCATTAACTTTTCTTGAATTGTGTTTGTTGTAAAAAAAATATTTTGGACCTAATTGAAATCAGGCTTGCACTCAACAATAAAACTTGCATGTATATCTTTATGCTATTTCTCATTTCCTTCGATTTTTATAGCTCATTGCCTAAGAAAGTATGCTCAAATTAATCGATACGTTTTTAATTAAAACTTGCTACCTAACTTCAATTACACATACCACGTCCCTGTTATCTATGTCTGGCATGGCAGTGGAGTAGAGTTAGACATCAGAGAATACCTTAACTTAATGTACATTTAATAATGATAATTATTATCATTTTTACTTGATTACCGTGTCTCTCTCTCTCTCTCTTACTCTGTCAGTGATCCAATTTGAGGTTGGAGCATTTGGAGTAAATAAAACGCACGTTGAGCAGTATGCAGTATTATCCTACAAGTTATGCAGTAGCAGTTAGGTACAATGATGATGGTGTGTGTACAGTGTACAGTCTATTTTATCGTTGTTTGAATTCGTTAAGCAAAAGAAACGTCACACAGGATGAATGACAGCAGGAGAGAACTCCTCTGATGAAATGTAATCAAATATATTCCGTGGATACAATATACAATACACACAGCGAATTCATTAGTGAGACTGAGGAATCAACCGGAACGTTGAGAATCCACCATCAACAACGGCACGACACGACGATCCTGTTGATGAGGGTGATGATGACGATAATATTATGGCGACAATCTTTCCCTCTTTGTGTTTTTCCTTCCAAGTCTCCCTTCGCTCAGAAAACCGTCTTTTTCTGGTACTAGTGCTTTATTATAACGAGAAGGAATATATTTTATAAATACTACGCATTCCTCTGAATATATAAAGGACTGGCTAAAGTGTATCCACAACAAAAACGTGTTCTTATATAATAACGAGAAGACCTTTATTAGTGCTCCCACTCTTTTAAGTTTTTAATTAAGATTGCTAATGAACTTTTCTACCATCACAAAATGTATGTATACATACAGTAGTATCTATCTAACTATAAATTCGTCTTTTCAAACAAATACACGTTGCACTTATTCCACTTTTAAATTACAAGCGAAAGTGGAACATGGGAGTGTATAAATAAAGTGAGTAGGTATGAAAGTATTATGAAGATATGTTATGTATGCATGTATATTTTAAGCTTTTACAATTAGTGTGTTGTGTAGTGGTGGAATATTTAGGCAGAGATGGTTATAAATTATAAGTATCTGGAAATTGTCTTCTTATCGTTATTATTATAATTCAAGTTTTTTTTTTCTTCCACTACTGTCACCCTGTCTTATATGCTTAGCCTTGCACACACGTGTACGTCAACGTCGTCGTATAAAACTGTATTTACACCTTGGAATAACCGCTATGCTATCAAGTTTCTCGTATGTAAACTTTCCCACTGGAAATCAAAATTAATCATCTAATAATTTTGAGAACATTCGGATTTCCGTTTTGGGAGCATGCCATCCAATATTCCTCATTAATGCTGTCCACAATTCAGTTTGTTCTTCACAAACTGGAATTATTTGAATACAGTTATCTAATAGTGTATAGTCCTTGTTTGCTCACAATTACTTTTGCTTCATAACTTTGTCTTTATTTTTCAACGACGATAATGACAACCTGTCGACTAAAGAATTTTCTATACTATGCCAGCGTTTTCCCTGTGCTTTTACTATTTATTAAGTAAATCAAATTATTAGACACGTTTGACATACATCGATTCCTTTCGATAATGATGTGCTTAAATTTTCACCCGAGGATAATGATGATGATGATCACAAGAGGTAGCACTACTACTTGTGAGCAAAGAGAAAGCAACAACAGTAATTGTGCTAGTGCAAATACTTACAATTCGTGTATTTACTTACTTCTCTTGGTTCGTTAGCAAGTACGGCAATAAGGACACGGAGCGAACAGATTTGTTTCTCCATGTGCACATTTATACGTAGGTTATAGGTGTTATTTTTCGTATGGATGTTATAATGAGATGATAATTGGAATAACCACAAAGACTAACAATAAAAGAAGATAAGCTTTCAGCACGTTGTTGTTTTATTCAATCTCAACCGAGAATTTATATATTTTACTCGCACAAAATGTTAAATGCTGTCAGCATAGCAGAGATCACTGTATATTGAGAGTACATATTAAGTAAATTTCACAAGAATAAATTTTTTCACATGTCCGAAAATTTATTGGCTAATTAATCTATAGTACAAACGGATAGTTTATTGCCAAGAAAAAATAGTGTGTAAACATGCAAGATGATCAAGCTGTAAGATCCAAAGTTGTAGAGAAAAGCCGGTAGCAGAAAAGAAGAAAAATAAACTTTGACAGTGTCCAAAAAAGAGGTATATATATCTTGTATGTCGAATGTATAACTTGGTGACACGCAGTTGAAGTCTTCTTATTAAAAAAAACTCACTGTCACAAAATTCTGCACATTACTACAGTTCGGTGGTGGAAAAATGAAAAGTGTGTTGATGCAAGAAAGTAATCATGTCTTGAGTAAAGATAGCTTAATATTTTTTTCCCCCTTTTTAATTTGTAAAATTACATATTATTTAGTCACCAGCACGCACATGTATTATGTTGCAGTGTATGGAGAACTCATATTTTTGTGTTTAGCACTAGCGAGATGAACTATAAAGCGCACATTAATTGCAGAGAGAACTAATATCAGAAGAACGTAAAGTTACTTCTTTCTAGTTTTCCTTGTCTCCTTTTTCAATTGAGAATACAATGGAATGAGAGGAAAGAGGAGAGCACGAGGACAAGCACAATGTGTGAGGTTTGCTTCGGGAGCGTAACTGGCGAGAACCGACTTGGTCGACAGCTAGTTTACTACTGACAGAAATTCGCTGAACAACTTGGTGAGAAAAGCTCATCTGAGGACGCTGGCGCTACTACTACATGTTGTAGTGCTCTCGACCAAGTAAAGTAGTAGAAATCCCAATCCAGTTTCTCATGAGTGTATACAAGGAAGGAGAAGAGTGGAGGTTGCTGATGATGCCCCTGCTTTACCGCGATATGAGTTTGTGTGTCTGAGACCGTGCATAAAAAAAGGTGTCCCCTTCTCTTACAATCAGTTAGTCTGTATCGCACATGATAATATGCCATATACTCTATTGCCCCTACAATTCTGGAGTTGTGCGATATTTCTTACTGACATCTACATAGTTGATACTAGTGTGTGGTGTTTGGTAGTATGAATGTATTTAAAGCTTATTTTTTATGGTGCCGTAACTTATAGATTTGTAAGCTGAGCTTTTGAGATTATAAACAAGGAACAAAACGTGTAGTAGTGGTGGCTATAATAGGAGTAAAAAGACTTGAAAAGTTTCTTGGACTCTCTGGAATATAAGTAATAATGTTCATATAAAGTACATATATACATGCTTTTAGGTAGCCATCCAAAAAAAAAAATTTAGCCCTTGGAAAGAGATAGGGCACGATGCGATAAACGCTCTCTGGTCTGACTCCTCTTTTTTACTATTTTTGTAAAGAGTTTGTCTTGTTTGTTGAGAAGAGAGAAAAAAACTGCGAGGAATTGCACTCTTAGAAAACAGCGGTCGACAGAGCTTCTCAGTTCAGACTGAGGAAAGAAAAGTTTGGAGCAAGGGACAATATAGGTTTGCTCAGTCATTTTTTTCCTTTTGCCTCG
>JAQFZH010003412.1:0-13906 GCA_034695485.1 Entomobrya nivalis | reverse complement strand
TTGACTGTGTTTTCCCTCAGGGGTATAGAAATGACTCATTGCAATATTTCAACATAGCATTATAAGTGTTCAATGTATGAAAATCACTGTCAAAAATAAGTTAGTCAAGCTTTGTCCTTGACTGTGTTTTCCCTCAGGGGTATAGAAATGACTCATTGTAATATTAAAACGTAGATTTATTAGTGTTCAATGTATGACATTCATTGTCACAAAAAAAGTTAGTCAAGCTATGTCTTTGACTGTGTTTTCCCTCAGGGGTATAGAAATGACTCATTGTATTATTTAAACGTAGATTTACATCTTTTTTGGTATTGCATTCGACTGGATACAAAATAATTAGCTCTGCATAATCCCTGACTGTTCCTGATTATGCATATGATTTTTATGAGTTATCTGGCAAAGTCATTATTTGTCCCATGCTTTGGCAGCATTGTCATTAGTTGCTCAAAGCTTTTCCCGCATTGACTTAAGGTGTCCCTTTCTATTCCAGCATTGTCTCAAGTTTTCCTATCCTTTTTCACCATTGTCTAAAATTACCCTTTCTTTTCAGCATTGTCCCAAGTTACCCCATGCTTTTCCAAAATTGCCTCCAGGTGCCCTATGCTTTTCATGTTTTCTCTCAAGTTTCTTCATGCTCTACCAGCCACGTCTCAAGGATCCCCCTGCTTTTTCAGCGTTGTCTCTTGGTGTCCCATGACTTTCAAGTTTGCTCTCAAGTTTACCGATAATTTTCCACCATTGTCTCAAGTTGGTTTTAGCGCACGGGAATAGAATACGATGCATAGACTTCAGTCTATGCCGGTTAAGTTTTTCTTAGTAAGGTATCGTGGTTGCGTGACTTGGTTTTAGTGCACGGGTATAGAAAGTAATTCTGACTCATTCGCAAGGCTCCAAAATCTTGCATTGTCCCAAATGTAACATTGCCCTAAATTTAAATTGTTCCTAAAATGGCCCCAAAATTGATTTATGTCGTTTTTCTAAAATTAGTCCAAAATCTAATTAATGTCGTTTTTTCCACCAATCGTCCCAAATTGGATTTAGGTCGTTTTTCTGAAGTGTCCTGAATCCAAATAATTTCTATTTTCTACAAGTCGTCCCAAAGTCGAGTTTTGTCATTTTTCTACAAATCGTCCCAAATCCGATTAATGTCGTTTCTCCACAAATCGTCTCAAAGATGATTTATGTCGTTTTTCCAAAATTAGTCCCAATTTCGATGTCGTATTTCCAAATCCTGTCGCAATTCCACGAAAAATGGAGCGCAGCATCATCGACGAATGTTGCAGCTTTTATCATATAATGGTATACTCAAATGATTTTTTTAAACTAGCTCATCTTAATACGTAAATTTGTTATTATAGTAAAGTTAGACAAGATTGGATTTGTGTGTAGAATATCCGGTAGCTAAATGCAACAAACGACTTTAATAATTAAGAAGGTGTAGAACTCCAAAATAAAAATATAACGATTTTTTTAAACCAGTGTAGACTAGGAATGTAATGACTTTCACGTCGGTTTCCACTTTTTGTTGCCGCTAAAAAAGGAAAAGAATATTAGGTCAATTTTAAATGACAGCTTATTGAATTGAAAATTTACTAATATATTCAGTGACGACATACAGACTTTTTGTTTACTATAAAATTCTTTATAAACGTTGTGATATCACGGTTAATTTACGGTGGCGCGACGCTTCGCCAAAGCGACGTTTGACCAACGTCACTTGACCAAAAAAATTTTTTTTGAACGTCACTTAGCCAAGAACAGATTTTTGGGCGACGACACTTGGCCAAATCCTGTTTTTTCATTAACGACGTTTGGCCAACAAATAGTTTATGGTTAGCGACACTTCACCAAATCAAAAAAATACGACATCTTAGTCACAAAATATAAGTTAAAAAATATCTGAAATTACAAACAACGTTCACATTGTATATCATTGCTCTCTAGTCATTATATTTTTAGTACAAAATACGGATTTATTTCTGATCACAATGAAATTATTTTACTTGTTACACTGCCCACTTATATATATCGAAACTTCAACTTTATATCATGGAATATTTGTTTCCAAATCGTGAATTATATTCAATGCATAAGGTGGGATAGAAATGATGTCGGTCTGACAGAAAATATGAAGGGAATATGAAACTACCATCTTTTAAAGCCTCCTTTCTATCTACGCGGTTGCGCCAAATTATGAGCAGCGGATTAACAACAACAGTAAATTGTGTAATGCAGCGACAAAAATAGTTTTCGGTCAAATGTTTGTCAATGCTGTTTTAAGGAAGCTGACCGTATTTTTTTTAACTCATTCAGTTAGGAACAATAAGCAAGGGGGAGAAACTTGGTATTAGAAGAATGCCAACTTCCAGACTGATAAAGTCGCTTGCGAAAGGATTGTAATTTGTATTTTTGTTAAACATGATACGTATTCGTGCACATTTTGAAACTTATATTTTTTTAGAAAATATTTGGCTAATCGTCGCGCGTCATTTTGATTACTTTTTGCCAGACGTCGTATGCATATTTTTGTAATTTGGTCAATTGACGTATCTGAAAAATATTTATTTGGTCAAATGTCGTGCTTCAAGAAGCAAGGTGATTTTCTTCGAAAAAATGTAAATTTGGTGCACCGTCGTTTTGGCGAAACGTCGGACAATCTAATTTACACAAATATTAACAAATTAAATTGGTAGACTACCCTACCATATCCAAATAATAGGGGATAAAAAATCTTATTATGTTCTGAAAGCAAACAAGTTTGGTGCATAGATCCTGACAAATATAGAACCCAATAAAAAATACGCTGTGCCAAGTTGACAAATGAAGCACAAGTACAATTTCTGACGAATTGAAAACTTTAGAGAGAGAAATAATGAATAATATTTTTAATTTAGGTTTTGGTTTACATTGTTCAAATTAAAGTTTATTTGGTTTCGGTAGAAATGGACTAGTAGCAATGATATAAACTTATGACCTGATCGTTTTTTTGTATAAAACCCAATAAAATAATCGGCTTATCCTACAACCTGGTTGTATTTCGCAACAAAATGTATTTTTTTTGTACAATGGAACGGAATGACAATCCGTGGTTATCAATGGACCACCTGTTCATAACTTGTTTATTCAGTTTATTTGATTCTACAAAAATAAATGATATAAAGTAGTATTCTGGTCACACAAATCGTGTGCATATAAGCTGAAAATAGATTTCATAGTATCTGATAAAATTTCCAAAATTTATGTGTGCTAGAAATGATGCTGTTTTAGCTTGGTATTTGACTCGATTCAAAGTGTATACCAACTAACGAATTAAAAATATTTATGAGTATTTTTTCGTTATCGTTAGTCCATTTTGAAGAAAGTACCATAGAAAGCGTGGGTATGCTGCTTACAGTACTTTTCTGAAATAATTGGTTTCCGTAATTTTGTCTTTTTAACGTTATCCTTAAAATCTTGGTTTTGGTTGTGTGTTCATTTTCTAAATGGCGAAAATGTTTACTTATGTAACAAAAGTGAATTTGTTAGGACTAATAATAAGTTTGTGTTCCAAGGTATCAACTAGTTTAAATTTGACAGAATTTGGTTTTTTTGTCAGAAAGCCATTAAGGATTAAGCTTCATAGATGGTGTTAAACGTGTTACTATAACATGAAGTTTGTGTAAACATGATAAAACTGATTCACATTTATCAAATCTTCTGAATAGACTATTAAGTTTTTAAAATAAATCCATTCATTTATTCTATTTAAAACAAGCCAAGCAGTCACCTAACCTATTCATCACACTAATAACCCTTTAATCGAAAAAATCTCTATGTGGTGCAAAATCAAATGTACATAAGTATTATACACAAGGAATTTTTTTGATTGGATGATGTGTACATCCTAAATTGATGTTACCGTGCATGCTAAGTCCTTATTAAACCTGATGCAATATAAATATACTTTCACTATATTTTATACCCGATACAATTTTCCATACATATTTTAAATAGGTCACGAGATAAAAAAAAGTCTGACTAAGGCTTGTGTTATAACTCAAAAAAGTGAGAGATGAGCACAATGCATAACCAAAGAATGATCTTGCTGGTCCGACCACCGTAACGATGGTATTGCACACTGTTGCCATTGCAATAGGCCGGACTTGTCGTGTGTCAAATGAAGCCGCACCTGAACCGGAAGTGACGGCGATAATTTTTTGTAATGTTTCAAATAATTTCATTTATCAAATTCCATGGAAAATTGGTATTTTTATCTCATGTGCTTTCAACATCAACAAAAAATGAGCGAACAGCTAGGCTCTTAAGCTCAGGCTTCGTATCACTCTCTACTGCTTTTCCCAGCATAATATTAAATAAAAAGTAAACAATGTCAACTAATTAAATTGATATTGGCTATTAGTGTGAATCAGAAACATAAATTGAACCGTAACGAAATTCACTCTTACTCTTCCCATGGTACACAAATAGTTTTTATTGTGTTTGATGGAATTTTATGTCAGGCAAGTGGAACTGCACATAAATAGTTCCTGGCAGTATGGTTTTTAAGTAAAAACTTTCGTGTTTCATTCAAAAAAATTAAAATAATCTTGAATGTAAAACATTGTAGTTTTGTGATTAAGTTATAACTTGAAACTAGCGTATACATAATTATTACGCGTGTTTTTTAACATTGTAGTTTTTTATGATTATATATTATCAATATATTATTATTTATTATTAGATATTATTAATAGTCTCTACGGCAACTATGTGCCACCAAACGCGTTGGTTACCTAATACCTAGTGGTTTACGCTTTTATCATCTTTCTGTGACACTTCATCACATAACTATGTATTGGGTATCGATTCCTGTACTGTAAGATACCCTGATCATTTCTCAATATTGGGCTTCCGATAAATCGAATCTATGTAATTATGAAAATAGTATTTCAAGAAAATATTGCTAAATTTTTACAACAAAAAAATGATAATGCTAAAGCGCTTCATTGTGGTCGATTTTCTCCAACTTGTAAATTCTTACAATTCTCAACTAACACGATTTGGATACTACTATGTATGTAGATTATGCTGATGTAAAAGTTTTCTGGAAAAAAATTCTTTGGAACATGTTTTTAAAATGTTGACACCAAATTTATGCACTATGTAGATTTAAAATATTTGCTAACATCTGATACAAATAGTTTGCGTTTTCTTAACCCTTGTAACTATTTTACAAGCTTTTATCACTCACAGCACAAATAAGTACAAAAGTAGACCAGATCCTAAAAAGGTTAGTTTGAAAAATTAAGACCAGAAATATATAAGTTGGCAGCATCGTTGAATTGGAGAAAGGAGACATATATTTGCTTTGCAATTTACATTTATATTACTTAGTTTTAAGTAGCATTTTATACTAGCTTCGTAATCAGCCTTATAGGAAAGGATAATTGTAATTGCCTTAAATAATTGTATACCTGTGGCTTATCGCAACTTAAAAGAAAGAAGCTTTCACACTAATGAATTTTGTAATCTGTTTTTTACCATTTTTCAGACTTACGAAACCTTTTCAGACTGATGTTGGTCTAGGGAAAGCTTTTTCCATTATTAGCAAGGCTACAAGAATACACTAAAAGTTTGGAATTTCTTGGAAATTTTGGAGCTATAAAGTTAAAAAACAACTTGCATTTCATAGTCTTGAACCGGCTTTGGTGGCTTTATAAAATTCATTATATTTTTGCCTATTATGTGACAAGTAACTGAAATAAGTCTAACTTAACCTTAACACATGTTGTAGCTTAGTGGCGTTTAAAAACTATCCCAGAACAAATTCTGATATTTTTTAAAAATCAGATACGGTTTCTAATCAAAACAACCGAATCCACAACTTGATAAACCTTTAGACTTTCGGTTGAAGTATCAAGCACGAATTCGCCAAGTACACCAAACTAATAGAAAAAAGAGAGATTTTTCAAAACGTTACCAATTTAAGCGTACTTTTAACATAATCTTGGAACAAAATAGATATTTTTGGAAACTGGGATTTTCAGAAAACACCAAATTAAACAGTGCAACAGTTTCAAATATTCTTGGCGTTTAAAATGCATAAAATCGTAAGTTTTATTAGTGTTGTTACAAGTATGTTACTTCTCCAAAAAACAATAAATGCTGCCAAAGAATCCAAATCTCACACAATACTTTTGACAAAGTTGGACGACTTATTGGAAGTAACAAGTCACTGTAGCTTTGTCTCAATCCGATCATATCATGAGTCGACATGTGACATTTTGTAACAAATTCTTGCAAACTGTTCACCAACAATATAGATCCCCTTTATTTTCCTTTGTGACTATTTCAAATTATTCTTTATACCACATCCACTTAGGCCGACTGCCTATCGCAAAACGACAATACTCTATTTGTAGCATATGGATACAGTACGATGTCGTTGACACACCTTTCGAATTCACCAGTTTTGAGCCCAACATTTTTGTCTTCTACTCAAAATTGGACAGCCTTGTATATAAATTTAATGAAAATATCTTCTCACGTAAAGTAAACTGGTTATTTGCTATAGAAAACTGGTTTTCAAATCCAGTCGTTATGATTCATACCAATCCTCAAAGTAATGACATCTCCATTTTGTGTTCACACTGCAATAAGCTCAAAGTAACAAAACATCCAGTCATTATTAAATCATCTGACGACCTATTTCATCCAAAGCCTGAAACTTTGTATTATGAGTTCAATTGGAAGAACTTGCGCATGGCCACTATAGTGTTTGGTGAAATACGGTTGGTAAATCTGTCTGCGAATTTTCATTCCATCAATATTTGTTACATAAATCTCAAACGAATTATGATAAGTGGACCAACTTGTCAAATGTATTTGCTCAGTTTACATTTGAATTTTACAATTTCTCAACAATGGACTGATTGGTCACAAGCTAGATATGGGTTGGTGGAAAATGTCAGAATGCCCTCTAGTATTTGTGCCTCTTGTCGAAAAATACTAGTCGAAAAGAATCTTGCCGAATGAAAAAAATAGTAGAAAGCCACTAGTCGAATAGCTCGTTGTCGAATTTTATTTTCAGAAAGGAAAATTGTCGAAATTACAAAAAATATTATCATTCAACAGTAATCAATCATTTATTCACACAACGAATTAAATCTTATAGGAGTCGTAGTTTTTGGCTGCGCAACACTATGTTCATGACATACTTGATTGCAGTTTTTTACCGCGCCGTTTTGTACCAGCACCAATATTATCGAGTCCAGTTATAGTGCTCTCATATATAATAGACCACTTTAATTAATTTTGAATATGTTTTTGGGTCCATATGATCGTTTTTGAGAACTTAGTTTTTTGGAGTACAAGCGGAACTTTCTATTTCACATTCCATGATAAAACATTGAAGCATCTTGCGGTAAAATATCTGTGACCCAAAATGAAAATAAATGTGCTACGACGCTTATGATACAATGCAGTTAAAATGGTACGTTCTTTTACTATGCTGCTACTAAACCTAAAATGAAAAATATTCCAAATAAATACAAAATCCATATTTAACATAATTCAGAAAGTCACAGTATATTCAAATCACCACAAGGATTCGACAAAAAGGTTTTCGACTAGATTTGAACATTCGACAAAAAGGTTTTCGACTAGATTTGATCATTCGACAAGAAGAATTCTACTAGTATTTTTCGACAAGAGGCACAAATACTAGAAGGAATTCTGACATTTTCCCTGCACCCGCTAGATATACCTCAGATCTTCCAGTTACGTCCCATAATCTCTGGGCCACAAGAGCTTGGGTTTCTGACGGCGTGAGAGAGACTCAAATGGGGTTTATGGCTGTGTCAAGGAACACGTGCACAACTTTAAACAATGTTTATTTTGAACCCCTTTCAATTTCAAGCTGGGTGTTAATTGCAGTTAGTGCGATTTTAATTTCGATTATAGTAGCGTTCACAAATATTTTACTACATCCGTCAAAATGTGTTATAAGTCGATTCATTCATAGCATGTTTGTAGCTCTCAAAAATCTGATCGATCAGCCAACAAGCGCAAACGACGTAACTGTCAAACAATTTATGATGTTTACAAAGCAGCAGTGTTTTCTGATAGTTACTTTAGAGATAGCAACGGCTTCCCAGAAAGTCCAGATAAGATGATAAAGTCTTCTTGGACAAAATACACCAATGATTTGTTTCACACAGATGGCAAAGTATCTCAACATTGTTTTCTAAATATGTTCTTTAATGGCACCGTTTCTAATTGGTCCGAAAAGCGGACTAGGTTCATCAAAGACGTGAGTTGCAATGTTTCATCTTACATGGATGTTGCTTCTGACATTGAGGAGTCAACTTATTCGTCCAAATTTGTTGCAAATAAAACCTTACGTCGATTACCCCAAAAGCTTATACTAGTAAACCAAATGGAAAACCTTCAATTTATAAAACTTCAATTCAAATGTCAAAAATCCATAAAATCCCCCAATTATTGATACCAACTTTTTGGAGGTCCACAATTGCAGGTAAGGTTTCACGCTTAATATGCAATGGTATACAGTCTATGGCTGAATCGGGACTGAGAAAACTTTTGGAAAAAATCAAATCATTACCATCAAACTTTTGTGCCTACATAATTCTGCCTTAAAATTGAAACTTAGTGAAAACTTAACAAGTCCATCAGAAATAAATTCCTTGTTGGCTTTTACTGACGCTAAAACTAGTGTATTTGAATATGAGCCAATACCAAAACAAGTTTATTTAGAAGGAGCTAAGTATATGGCTAGCTTTCTTGGAGTTTCAGCTGTTATGCTTGTCTTTGAGTTTATAAGCGTAAGGGATTTAACTTTAACGTATCTAAAGAAGCATTTCTGGGATGCAAAAATGGCTGCTATGGTACTTAGAAGCAAATTTGCTTCCTGGTTTAAGAGAATTTTCCAAAGTATTTAATATTTCTTTTCGTCGAGACATTGAGATTGAATCATGTTGTGGTAAAAAGAATTTCGTGCGTATTTTAATATGTAAATAATACGTGTAAAATATTAGTTTTAAAATTAGTTAGAAGGCTTTTCGAAGGATTAGATGTTTGAAATACTATATTTTTTACAAGGTCTTATGTCCATTTTATTTATTTAAACTTCCTTCGTTTAAATTAATATTGAAATCACTGTAACCTACACATACTTTCAATAGTAGCTGACTTCAAACACATTTAATATATATAATCGAAATTTTCAAGAAAAGAAAAGACTTCAAAAATGTATCCAAGTGATCAAAATCAAAATGAATTGACCGTTTAAGATTTTTTTTAATATCTTACCTTACAATTTTGCTCTTTAGTTTAATGTAAAGCTATGGTTTACCAGAAGACAAATGTAATTTACTTGTGGTTCTGTCAGGTTTAATGATAAATATGTTTATTTGTTTTAAAACACAGACACGACATGAAAAAGTCTTGATTTGTAAAGTAATGGGAATTTATTGTATGTTATAAAAATATCAAAAAACTGGAAGAAATCATTATAAATTGAATTTAATAAGGTTTCCTAGAGAATTCGAATAAAATTTTCTGTAAATTTGCGTAAATTATAAACGTGCGGCACATTGCCTCGCTCAGAGGGAAAAACTGGAACTTTTAACATTTCCACCCATAAATGTAGCATTTTTCAATGAAACTCCTTGCGAAGCACAAATAAACTTTGGAAATCAAGAAATTACAAATTATGATTTTTATACAAGAATATTACAACATGCCAAACTACATTTCAGAAATCCGTATCGATTAGTTGTGTTAGTGACATCCGTTTGGTTACATGTTAAAGATTTTAATTGCTTCAGCCGTGCATAACATAATAAAATTATTATCTGGCAACATTACGAAGGAATGTTTGTTTGCTTGTGATGACATCATAAAAAATACTGCAATGTTTAAATGCGATAAATGTTTCATTGCACAAAATTTATTATAATTTATTTGTGAATATCGAATCATGTTACTTTTAGAAAATATAAACTAATAGATCTGCTTAAAATCGGAGTATTTCAATTGGATGAATTTAAAATTGGTAGTTGAATTGTGTTGCATTTTAAAGTCCAATTATTAGCAATTTATTCGAAAATTGTAATGTATTACATTACATTGGTTACAATACACAATACAATCAACTCATAAATCCTTCCAAATGGACAGAAAAGGTACAAGAAATTCTTGCGCAAGACTTTTCTGTCTTATTTCTAGGTAAATTACGCTTAATTTTTGATAAAGTCAATTTTTCATGGTTACATGAAATACACAAGTGTTTTCTTAATCGAATTCTCCCTTGCCTAGCAAGTACTTGACTGCTTTGGAGGAAAACCCACCAAAACTAAAGCAATACAGGCCAAGGGCAAATTGAGGGTTAAAATTCTGTTGGATTAGGAAATGAATTTTGAAAAGGTAATGATACTAAACAAAAAAAATGATTCTACAATCCTTTAAATACAATATGTAATCAAATTTCTGCCTTAAGTTCCGTGTAAAGTACCTAATGTGCTAGAAAGTAATAAGAAACCAAGAAAGGAAACCCATTTTGGTTTTGAAATAAATTTGTAAAACTAAGCGTTAATAAGAACTTTGGAAGAAGTCAATACTTTGCGGTTGGATGTAATTTAATTTTCACCCATGCCGACACCTAAATATCGTGAGTGGCGTTTTAATTATACCATAACTTAAATTAAGAATAAAACTTGTTCCTCTAATTCTTTTATTAGTTCATTGCTTTTTAATCGTTTCGTAGGAATCAGTTTAATTCTTAGGATAGTTAAAATTTTCTTGATTGGCATTAGATATTTCATCTGCATTCTAGATTCCATGTGTGTAATGTATCCATACAAGTTCTTTTAAACAAATAAGTAAGTACTACTTACTCAAAATTTAGTTTGTGTGTCCATACACATAAATGAAAAGCAACATAAATGTTGTGATAATACAATTTATTCGCAAAAGTAATTTTAGATTTTTAAGTCCAGCTAATAAATTTAAATAGCATACATTTAATGCAAATTATATTACAATTTCGTACATTCAGTCCTGAATTTAAATAGAAACACAGTTTTTGAGACAAGAATATATGGCTAGTTTATTTTCATTTTATTACATTTAAACAGAATGCATAGTTAAAAATTTGCAAATAAGTGAACTTTGTTATTATTTGAAGCATAGTGTAGTAAGCATAACATTTTATTCTACTTCATAATCTGTGATCAAAAATCGAGAGAAATTCGAAGCAAAGTATTGGGCAAATTTTAGATAAAATCAGCTAAAAGGCATTAAAATGCTCAAAGAATACTGATAGTCCATAGGTTGTACAGGAGTATTTAGAAAGTGTTACAGTAAAAATGTTCTGCACGTTTTACAACCAATTTATAACAAAATACTCACCATTATTGTTGGGCATCTAGTACACACGATGTTTTAGTTAAATATATTGAAGGAAACATTATCCACAAAAATCAGAAAACTCTTTCGTTTTCAGAGGAATAAAATCAAATGACAAGCAATTCTTAAAAACTCAACTCAACTTATTATAACATTTTTAAACGATTCCTTAGAAAAAAAGTTTTTTAAAAGAAGAGACCTATACGATATTATCATATTTTACAATTTACTTGTACATTTTTGCTGAACGCCATTTATCTTGTTTCAGATTTACTCAATTAAAATATTCCTTGAAAAGCTTGTAAACAAATTTTTTAACCGAAATAAGCACGTCAGTCTTGAAAACAACTTTTGAGCAAACATAGCGGGCGGCAATATGCAATTAGCCAATAATATAATAGAAAGGAAGTGCATAAGTGAAGCATTACAATTATAAGACACTTTGTGGTTAAGTTGGTTTTCCACTTTACTCATCGGCTTCTTTATCATCAGTTGACTCCAACATTATTAACATTTCCGAGAACGTAGGCCGATTATCAGGACAAATGTTCCAGCACTGCTGCATTTTGTCGTACCTAAACATAATTCAATCAAATGGGTACTAATTATCAATCTTACATAAGTATATTTTGTCATTTTAATGCTTACATTTCTCTCTCGCAATACTCTGGTTCACTCAACCGCAGGCCCCGTTCCAAAAATCCATCCCAAGATAATCCAGGATTGCGTCCCAAAGAAAAAATCTCCCAAAGTGTAACGCCATACGCCCAAACTTCCGTTTTCTCGTTAAATTCCATGTAACTTAAAGATTCTGGCGCCATCCATTTCCAAGGCAGCAGGTCTTGTTGAGTCTTGACATAATTTGTATAATTATACATTCTTCTTGACAGGCCAAAGTCACAAATTTTCGCTTCTCTTCGTAAATTCAAGAGAACGTTTCTTGTTGCGAGGTCAGCATGCACTACATGCTTTTTAGCTAAGAATCACATTCCATTACACATTTTGGTGGACCAGCGGTATGGTTCTTTGGAAAGACCATTATCTAATGTGTTTTCTTTGGTGGCACTTGCATTGGAATAATTATTTCCACTTGTCACCGTATCAACATTGGTTTCCTAGATTGGAAAACTAGCCAGTAACCACATTTCCTGCAGATACTTTTCAAGTGATCCAAGATGACAAAACTTGAGAAAAATGTAAACCTTTCCAATTTTCAATGATGACGTGTTAGCACCCAAAAGCTCTGTTATATTTGCATGTCTGCCAATATGGGCCAACACCTTGATCTCCGACAGCAGTCCGGCTAATTGGGTCTTATGTATTTTTTGTGGATTTGACGTTTTAAGTGCGACTTGAAGTTTTTCATCAGCTTGTTCAATTACTCCGCGATACACTGCTCCAAACTCCCCTGCTCCTAACGGAACTTCGGATTCGATTTTGAAATTCTTTTCAATAATCTCGTACCTATCCTGGTCGTATGGAATCTTGTGAGCACCGTTGTCACTTTGTTTGTCACCAGTGAAAAACGTCTCAAGTTCGCCACTGGTGATTTTATCATTTTTGTAATAACGACGTATTAGAAAGATGACTATTACGATAACAACCACAATAACTACTATAGATATGCCACATACAAGGAAAACTTGACTTGTTGTGAAGGTGTCCACATCTGTTGTCCTTACATTAACATGGTCGACAATTCGTGTTGTTATATATATATATTGGCTTTATTGGCAAACTTCAATCATTCATGAATTTACAAATGTGAGTTCATAGTTTAAATTTAAAAAAAGGAAAAGAAAGATTATGATACAATGGTCAATTATAATAACTTTTAAACAATTATAAGTTTGTATCCTCGGCTGTGCCCAACCAACATCCCTCGTCAATAGAGGAACCGGCTCTGGTCACATCCCCGAAGAAAAAGGAGGAGAGATATGGTGACTAGCAGTCCAGTATTATGCATACTGGGCAATTGTTGTGTATAAGTCTGTTTCATTCTCCTCGTCAAATTCGCGTAGCAGTAGTTCTCTCCAGGACTGATACAACGAAGAATTGATAAGCATTCTGGAGTTAAAGATATTATGTAAAATTGGGTTTTCAGATTTACTCAGTCTTTTCAGTAATGACATAACTGCTCTTCGCCTAATGCCATTAAAATCAAACACTTGGTTCTCACAAAACATAGCACTAGCACTGCACTTTTTGGATGCCCAAAAAGGAGTCGAAATGCATTGTTATATGTAACTTGCACTCCTTTCAGCGCCTGTCTTTTCACTGGCGACCATAAGCTCATGCAATATATGTTGCTAAAATACGTTTTAAAAATGTAAAGCTTCACTTCACGACTGCATGACTTGAACCGTGAGAGAACCATATTTATATGGGCGTATAACTCTCTTTTTCTGCTGTTTAGTTCAGCGGTGTCTCGTTCCCAGCAGCTAATAGTATAACCCAAATACTTCACTGAATCAACCCATTTAATAATTTTGTTAGCCAT
>JAQFZH010003411.1:0-13907 GCA_034695485.1 Entomobrya nivalis | reverse complement strand
CTTATTATAAATTATTTGTTGTTAAAACCAATGTAAAAACAATTTTAGTGAAATGTGAATAAAACCAGCGTTTATTTATATAAAAAAATGCAAATGACCTGTGAATTATGATTTTTCCCTTCGCTTAGTCTTGATTCCATTTTTAAGTCTAATTTTTTAATATTTACGTTTGCTAAACACGGCATCAATAAATCAACATTTAAAGGTATATAAAAGACAAACGGTGCCCAACCATAAAAATGTAAAATACATATATTTTCCTTATTGGACTCCTGGAAAATGAGAACAGAGCGAGAGATATTATCTTTGAGTTCGGCAAAATATATGTGATTATCAGAAAAAAATATTGGAGTTTAAATTATAAATTCTAATATATTTTCTAATATATGAATGGCTTCAAATTTCTGAGTAAAAAGGTAATTAAGTGAAAATTTAGTTTTTTTGCGAGTAGGGGAAAATTAATTCCCACAAAAATGGGGGAAAGGGTGATGGCTCAACTTGGCTACATTTTGTTTTGCTAGTTTTCGTTCCTCTAAATTACTTGGCAATTATTAAAAAATGATATTTTTATTGAACATTTCCTATTTCCCAAATAACATCACACCACATTCTCTCATCATCATCTCCCAGCCGATTTTGCAAAGGATCTTTCGTTTCGGTAGCATATAATATTAGTCCTACCACTTGAAATTTCAATAACTGGTTAACCTTGTGTGGTTTCATGACTCGGATCATTGTTTGGCCCAGCAAAGGGTATCTACTCAAACTTCCTACAATACGCTGTAACACCTGCATAGTGCATGGGTTCTTGGGTTCACCAAGTATGTTAGTTCCCAGTCACCCAAGTTCAAGTTCAATGTCAACCAGTCGTCTAATCGTCTCAAAGGGATTGACTAGTCTGGTTAAATCCTGTATTCATACAAAACGTCGAAGGGAAAAGGAAAAATAAAATGATTGGTATGCCATGCTGTTTGCATATCTACTTGTACATTCCTTTGAATTCATCAAATTTAGTATAAAAAGCTTGTCCAGCTTCCAACTTGACATCACAGCTTTCCAACCAGTTCCCTCATAGACAACTACACATCTCAAGCTCTTCTCCTCCTCCTCTTCAGCTCCTCTCAAGAACAGCAGCAGCAGCTTTTACTTACCGCAATCCTAAACATGAGACCTGTAAGCCTCAATTAAATGCATTACGTTTTTGAAAAATATTGGGGCATTTTGAGACACTAATTAATTTCTTTACATTTCTTTGTAGTTTATCGCACTTGCCCTCCTTGTGGTCAGCGCTTCCGCTGCCAGCTATGGAAGCTACTCCATTAGCCCTTTGCTAGTCCGTGAGGCTCCCTTGAGCTACGGCTACGGCTCAGCACAACTCCTTGTCAAACAGATTCCCATCACAAGCTTCAGCCAGAACATCCGAGGATCCCAGGAGAATGACCTGAGCTACTCCACCGGAAACGGGATCTCTGTCGTTGACAACACTCGATCCCTTGCCCGCCCCTCCACCTACGAAGATGAGCAAGGTCGACTTATCCAGTCTGACTCCTCCCTCGAAAAATCTGGAAGCTTTAGCTACACTTCCCCCGAAGGTACCCCAATCTCCATGACCTATGTCGCTAATGAGAATGGATTCCTTGCTTCTGGTGCCCATCTTCCAGTTGCTCCTCTCCCCGTGGAAAAGACCCCAGAGGTTCTCCAAGCTGAAGCTGAACATTTTGCCCTTGTCCGTGAAGCCCAAGCTAGAGCACCAGCTTCCAGCCTTTCCTTTGATGACTCTCAAGGTTTCGTCATTCGTTCCAACTCTTTTGATTCCCCAGCCTTGATCCGGACTGTAGCCTCAGCTCCATTGATTCTGCGTACTTCTTCATTTGCTGCTCCTTCATTTTCCCGAGTTGAGCCAACTCAAATTCTTATCAGGTCCTCTGGATTTTAAGCCGATGTAATTAATATCTTGGGATTATTAATTGTCAAATTGTGATTTTAAAAATATAGAATTTTATCGAGACAGTCTGGTACTGTTTTCACATATAGTGTAAAATGTTTATGTAAAATGTACAATAAAAGGTTATGACCTGCAATGCAAAAAATACAAAATTCGTTTTCTCATTCCAACTCTACATTTACATATTTCACATGAATTTCATTTACACATTCATAAAACATACAACATTGTCCATTGTGCTAGTGAACATTATAAATGCCTTGTTGTAATACTAAATTATTCTTTAAAGTTCCCAATTTTTAATTTACTTTTATGTCCTTTCTCCTCACGAACACCAACACCTCCATCTTCAAATCTTGTCCTCCTTTGACCAAACTTTAAATGTTATATGCTGTAGTCAAGGTGGACATTTTCAAGTTGATTTTTTTTTGTAGTTTGAGAAATCAAAGTAAATCTCAAAATAGGCACTTGGATTTAAAAAATATATTATTATTACTACCAATAAGACACTCATTACTCATAGATAATTCATTCAATTTACTCTCGAAATTGTCAAATAACTTAATACGAATAACTTCACTCCCTTTCAAATTTCAACAATGGACTCCTCTCAACCCTCCTCCTCTTCAGCAACATCCCAACCAAATAACTCATCTCCCTCCTTCACCACCATTGTCAGCAGTACCAGGGCATCGACTTCTGCTGGGACCATGCTAGTTTCCTCCTCCTCCGCCGCCACCGGCTCCTCTAACAGACCTCCTCTCCAGCTTCTCGTCATGTATCCTCCCCGTGGCGCGACGCTTCGCCAAAACTACGTTTAACCAACGTCACTTCACCAAAAGCCATTTTTTTTGAACGACACTTGGCCAAAAGCATATTTTTGGTCGACGACGCTTGGCCAAATCCAGTTTTTACAATAACGACGTTTCGCCAAAAAATTAATTTATGGTTAACGACACTTCACCAAATCAATTAATACGACATCAAATGAAATTACAAACAACGTTCCCATTGTATATCATTGCTCTCAGTCGTTTTATTTTTAGTACAAAATATAATCCATGCATTAATGAAATTGATTTCTGATCACAATGAAATTATTTTACTTCTTACACTATCCACATCTAACATCCAAAACATCTAACTTTATATGATAGATTTTTTAGGAATCCCACTGCATTGGAATAATAAGCAAGGGTGAGAAAGTTGATATTAGATTAGAAGATTGCTGATTTCCAGAATGATAACGCCGCTTTTGTTAGGATTGATTGTAATTTAGAAAATATTTTGCTAATTGTCGTGCGTCATTTTTATTACTTTTGGCCAGACGTCGTATGCATATTTTCGCAATTTGGCCAATTGACGTATCTGAAAAATATTTATTTGGTCAAATGTCGTGCTTGAAGTAGCAAGTTGATTTTCTTCGAAAAAATGCAAATTTGGTGCACCGTCGTTTTGGCGAAACGTCGGACAATCACATTGTCGTAGCTGTGATGTTGGCAGGATCATTTTTCGACTCTCACTAATCCAGATCTTTTCTCAAGTCAAGTGGCAGATCATTATCAGCTATCATTATAGCACTCATCGCATTACTTTTGAATTGGTAAACCGAGCATTCAAAAGCGAGAAAGTCAAGTTAATAACCTCGTTTTAAAGGTCATGTCTTGTCTTGTTGAATTTTTTTTTAAAGATGCTGGATGCTTACGCGTTCTGAATACAAAAGTGAATGACTACACAGCAAAAATAATATATAAAAACATCCAACTTTATTTGGATTCGGTTTCATTCCAAATTACATCATATCAATCAAATAAATTGAGTCTGAACATGTGGTGGACGTGTAATTAAAGTGGCGGATAAGGTTGGTGAGACTGATGACGATGAATGAGATTCATAATAAATCTACCATTGACATAGTCACCCTCACCAAATAAATCTAACATCATAGCACAACATAAAAATATTGTATCTCCTAAAATATCTATCTATTTTTTATATTGAGTTGTCAAGCTTATTTTTAACGAGGAAATATTCGTAAAAACTTGTTTTTTTTTCTTATGGTGGTGTCTCCACACTGGTTACACACGACATGTTATTTGACATTGTAGGGCGATGGTGTCACAAACAATATTGTAGTATCTCAGGCAGTTTTCAATACTAGAGATCTCATTTAGCCTTCATAGTAATTCGTAAAATAGTCGAAATTGAAATGAAGACTTGTAAGAAGTGTGCATTCCTTTATTACGTAGCTGAAAGCTAAGCTCAGCTAGTATTGACTTTATCATGTTTGTCCGTCTGTTGGCACGATAACTCAAGAACGCGTTGACCTATTTCGGCCAAATTTGGCAGGTGGGTCACTATGTCACTAAGAGCAAGAACCCTATTGATTTTCAGCCCCCTAGGTCAAACCCCAAGGTCAAAGCGGAAGGTCGAAGTTTTTCAACCTGTTCATAGTATACATTTTAATAGCGCAATCGAAAGCTCTGTTTGAGTAGATTACGAATCATGTATCATTTTAGGTCAAGGTGACCTCAGAGGGTCAGAAATCGGGGTCAAAGTTTGCAAATTCAAACATATGGCATGTGACATATCATTCGAAAGCGCTTTTCATTAGCAACAAATATGACCATAACTAGCGTGTTTATAAGTCTCATTGTTTCAGCTACGTCGTTATGATCGCTCTTACAGCGGGTTTATTATAAATGTCCTTTTCGTTGTAATTCGTGGAACAGTGAAAAGGGAAAAAAAACTTATTAAACAGACTAACAAACATGTCACACATAAAATATATGCTTGGGTTGGGATTCATTTTAGAAATAATTCATCGAGAAATAATAGATCACGTTTTTCATACGATTGGTATAATGATCATTAAAGTCAGGGGAAGCCAGATTTTTTGTTTAATGATTACATATTTGTTTGCATTTTTCAAGACTTTATTTTTCAGCTGAATGAAAAGTTAAAATCTTTCGCTGTTTTAATTGAGGTAACTTTCATACCTTCTTCTCCTTCAGTGGAACTTTACTTTTTTCAGCCACAAGTTACTTTTGGTATTGCAAAGAAGTAAACTCCAATTTTGATTATTACGGATTTCCTGTGTTATGAACATTTTTTTAAATTTCAACTTTCTCGCATCACGACGCATCACATATCCGTTGTAATGGCATATATGCTATAAACAGTTATTAAATTAATATAATGGTTAAAATAACATCACAGAAAGTCAAAATACAAATGTAACTTCCCCTGTCAACTTTTTTAATTTCCTCAGTATCATCAAAACAGTATTAGTTGAGGTACAGTTTTTTCCATAGAGTAATAGTAAGTTAGTCAATTTAAGTCAGCATAAAAAGTATGAGAATGAAACGAGGAAGAAAAAGAAAAAGTTTGAACTTCTCACTTCATAATCACATCTCCTTTTCCTTGGAAACGTCCGAATAAAATCTGGATTATCTTGCTAAAAAATTATCATGGATTACAAAAAAATGAGATGCTTAGCAAAAAACCAAAGAAACTGGAAAAAAACTGAAAGTGAAATTTATTTTTGTCTTATTGTTGCTTGTAGAAAATATGACAGTGAATCAGAAAACGTAAAAGGAACAGTCGTCCGTGTCGACAAATTTTCAGATCATCATTTTTATATGCTTCACAAAATAGAAACGTGGTAATATCGCAATGTATAATTTGTCTAAAATTACAAATATACTCAATACAATCAAAACCATTTCAAGAGTTTGCTAGAATGACGACGGCCAAAATTCTAATGCTTACTGTTGTGAAACTCGCGATAATTTAGACTTTCATGTTTCCCTTTTAGGTGTCTGATTCAATTTTCGCATTTCTCCTGCTTGTTGGCATTACAACAGGTTAGCATACGATATAAATTATTTTTTTTGGACATCCAACATTGCATGAATTCTTGGAATTTGAGCTGCATTCCCATTCCTGATCATTCATTCATACTGGCTTGCAATATTCTTTCCAGTGCACTATGTCATCACGTTATCAGCCAACAAATAAAGTTGAATTTGTTACTTCTGCGTCGCTTGTACAAGAAGTAGAAAAACAAGAGTTTACGTTAGTAAACATACCAAGCCATAATTGCTTTCTCGGTTGGTGAGGAGGATGAAATCCTTGCAAAATCTTATGAAATACAATCCGAATTCCTTCTGGTTGTATACTTTTCCGGTAGGGAAACTCGTTAATATTGGATTAATATTGGAAATTTTATCACACTATTAGCACTATTATCTCAATTCGATTAACTTACGGACACTCCTCTCATTCTCTTATCAATCCATCGCATCTTTGTTGATAATAACTTTTTATACGTGTTCTAAAATTTATATCAGCGTCGAACTTTGAAATATAGAATTTTTAGTTCAAATTTAACCCTTCAAAATATTATCTTTTACAGTTTCCAGAATTCCTAGGAACAATTCAGACCTTTGCTGCTGTCCAGATATGTCTTGTACTTTCATCGTGATAACGATGATCCAGTTATCTAGCTGTACATGTTCAGCTAACATTCATGTTTAAAAAAAATAACAAACCCCTTTTCATTCATGTTCACGTATAAAAGCAAATCTTAAGTGTTAGCAACACAATTGCATCGATTCTGCAGAGTTTGTTTATGATCAACTTAGATTATTCTTTGCTCCAGCAACAAGCGCTGTTACCTGGCCATATTTTAAATATGTTTGTAAAATATGGGAAAACTTGTAAAAACAGAATTAAAAACGAGAAAAAGACGAAATATCTTCATAAATAGTGGCTTAGCTATCACAAGGCTTTCATAATTAACAAGTTCTATTACATTCCGATATTACATGCTCTAAATAGGCGACAATCTGTTTTGGCTGCAACTACTATTACAACTAAAACACCAACAAAAACTTTTGCAATATGAATATTTTAATGAAGCTTGATTGCAACTTTGTATTCCATTTTATGATGACGTCTCATATTGAAATACCCCGAATGGAATAACCCATCAAAGCAAACATGGGCATTCGGTTACCACACTCATACCACACACACCTATTCCCCTAAAGGGTCACCCACCCCCCTCGCCACCCTCCGCGAAAACATGAGTGGTATACCACACACACACCCCTCCCACACTTACTTAATTTAATACTACATACTAACCACACATGTACCACCCTTTCCAGCCTTCTATTTCTATCTATAAATAAGAGCGAGTGCTTAAAGATGTATTGTTAAATTTTGAGCTAATTTTTACCGCAAAAGTATGTAAGGTAACACTATTTGTTGAAAATAGTGCATCTTCAGCTACAAAAAGTAACGTTTTCGTGCATCTTTGTTCCAATTGGTTGGCTTATTAGTAACCACACACTCATTGCCCACACTTAAATACTGAAGCTTCAACCACACACATACCACACCCCCCTTCATTTTCAAAAATGTCACCACACCCCCCACCCCCCACACATCGAGCTGAAAAAGTGACCCCACTACACACACACACCACACTTTACCACCCCTCGTGTGTGTGTGGTGCCCATGTTTGCATCAAAGCCTCATACTATGTTACACAACAGCTTAGTGTACTAAAAATATAGTTTCTTTCCTTCCTCTTCTCTCTCCAGTTTGCCACCATCAAACAAAGCCCATCTGCATAAGCGTTTCATATTTTTTGACTCTTGTCTCCATTCGATTTTCTCCATTTTATCAGCTTTGGATAGAATGAATGAACAAGGCTATTAAGCCACTGTACCTTACATCATAACAACCAAACGTTCTCAGGAGAGTGTCAGGATCAACGTACTTATTGATTTCAGATTGAGAGCTAAATCTTACATGAAGTGTCGTATGATCAGCAAATAACAAATCAAATGAACACAATAATCTTCTCAAGAATTGATCATTATTGGCTTGGCTAGTGAATGTAAACTACAACGTTATTGTGGAGCAGCGAACATCTGTTGAAATAATATGTGTCCTTCAGACATTTGCATTATTATTGGCAGACAACACTTACAAGTCGCAACTTATAACGCAGACAACGCTTTACTATGGTAAAAACATTGCTGGACCACGAGTGCGTCTGAAAGTCAGTGACACTTGGTGGACTTGGGTAAAAACCCATTTATGAGGTGGCTCACGTTTCAGCAAGTTGAACAATGAGAAACTTAGAACACAGTGATCATCCAAGAATGAAAGAGTATCAAATCCAAACAAGTGTATAACAGGATTATCGACAACAGAGCAATTTTTATTCCAACCATACAGTTGAACGTTGAAAAAATAGTTGAAGAAGAATGTTGAAGTTGAGTAGCATGTTTGGAGTACCCATCAACACGTTACAAAGAAAAAATTGACATCATACAAATCAGTTATTCGATTCATGTATTTTATTTTGCATGCTGCACTAATTTTTAGTTGATGTGTAACAAATAGAGTGTGAGAGAAAAACGTGTTGTCATGCCATGCGTCAAGCAGCATAAAAAGAATGACGAGATTTTTTGAAGGAACGGAATAATCTTTGTTGAGTGAATGGCATGGCATTTTGTATAATGGAGTATTCCACAAGTAAGTGACAACGTATGCGAAGTGGTCTCTATCATTAATCATTACTATGCTAACTCAACTCAGCGAAGATAGTTGCCAGTTTAAGTATAAAAATTATTTTGAACCTGAATAAAAGTGACCATACTAATACTATAAAAGGTCGTCAAATATTTTGGAGTCTCTTGGTGATAATAGGAAGGATGTTAGCAATTCTTTTGGGAAAAACTGCGAACGACCAGATCCAGAGACAGACGAGACACGCATTTTCTGCATTATCATATTGGTCACTTGGTAGTCACGCCACTTATAGTAGGTTTATAGTAAGCATAGGAATGTGGCGTGTTATGTAATTGAATCAGTGACAAAGCAGAAAAGATATATAAACAAAAAAGAACAGCTTTCACTTGATCGCCATGACAACCATGCTGAGACCAACCGCGTGTACGACATGAATGACAAAAGGCTAAATTGATTGGGAATGCTCATGCTAAACGTTAATTATGTATGTGTAGCTATAGATTAGTACAAAAAAAGAGAGAGTAATTAAAAGTCATATGAGATGACCAACCCCAAAATAGCCTCAAGATAATAAAAAGATAAAAAGTGAAAGTGAAGAAAGCATCAAAGCGAAACAGGAAACAGCCAGCGCAAGCAGAAAAAAATACAAAAGAAAAATTGGCGTTTCTCATTTCTGACTATTGAGTTTTTTTCTGTTGCTGCTTTTCTTCTGTTACATTTTTTGTCTGGAGTGAGTTTAGCTGATTTACAAAAAAAGCAAGCAAGCAAGTCAGAAAAAATGAGTGAAAATGAATATGCTCATAACCTTTTTTAAATGGTACGCAATGGAAAAATGACAGTTTTCCGTACCTCTCTTTTGGCTCTCACTGGCTAATTGATAACTTGAATTAGGGTTTAGATGGTATGTACATGATTAAAAAAAGAACTTACCATGACAACAAGTACGCGTTATTTTTGGATTTAAGTAATCCATCAAGTTACAAAATGTACGAAGTTTTAAAACACTGTTTTGTTAATTTTTAAAGTGGGTATTCATTATCGAAGAAACTGCTTTGGTGAAAAACTTAAAACCTTTAAAAGCTTTTTGACTGTTGCTGCTGCCATTAAAAAGTTTCTAAACTTTTTGTTCAATTGGCATTTAAAGTAGATCATTTATCGAAGTAATATTGTAGTCGTGGTGAGGAATATGGATGATATTGGATCAATAAATAAAGTAAATAGCTATTTGCGTAAGCATAAGACATTACAACTTTCATCTGTAAATATACCTGAACCCTGAACTTATTGTGCCAAATCATATAAGGTTAAATGTTGAATGTTACAGGTACGAAATGCCTCCAGAGGGAAAGTATATAAAAGAGAGTGGAAATAGGTGAAAATGTTTTGGCGACAAGCATAAGTATTTATTTATCCATAGAGGATAACTTGTTAGACGATTTCTAAGTTTATTAAAAGGGGATATGAAGATATATGAACAGTGAAAAGCTGCCACCCCTGATTTTTCACTGACTACAAAAATGACGCACTAAAATCCTAGTTAAGTTGACTACAATTCCTTCTCTGCAGATATAAAAAGTAGAGGCAGTTGACTTCGAGGTGTACAAATGCTTAAAGTTAACGGGGTCGTTCATACGAAATGATTCACCTAAAACTAAATATTATAATTAATTCATTAAAGTTTGGTTGTAAGTTTCATTAATGAATGTTTCCTCAGCGAAGTTCCGAATACGTATCCATTTATTATTGACATGTGGTATATTATTCTTTAAGCCATACGTCAAAAGTTGAAAAGGAAAGAAGGTGGATTTGCGTAAATTGAGTATACATACAAAAATACATTCCAAGAGCTATCAATGTAAAAATCTACACCACAATCATCGCAAAACTCTTTTTCATCTCATGCATCAACTTTCTCTTTCTACTTTATTTCTTTTGGCGGAAGTTGTTTCATTGCTTTATACAATATAGAAGAAACTGTCGCAAACGAGAAACAATTTTGTTTGCGATTTACTTCATTAGTGTAAATCACTAATATACACTCTAGTGTATATTAGTGATTTATTAGTGACCTACATAATATATAGTGTATTCACTATATACGTTTAAAAAATCAAAAATCAACTACTTTTTCATATTTAAAAACAGCCTATGCTAATATTCATCATTGATTTGGGAACACACATTTTGGAAGAACGATCACCGATCCATCTGTTTAATCAGCAAAAATAACCATCAAAACAAAGATACATTTTGGGCTTCGATGTACTTCAAATGCACTTCCATACATAGTGCAGTGCATTATATTGATATCCCCCCATTTTCAACATTGTTATTTAAAACAAAGTAGGCTATCAACATTGCTATTGGCCAACACAATTCAATTAAAATGACGTTTAAACGCCCGACAATGAACACAACCAGGAAGTATATGCTTGTTAGCAAGACGAGAAGCTTACAATGAGTTGTTTCCTTACATTTCGATTAGATTTTTCTTGCATAATAGCTACCTTTTCTAGTTAACATAACAAATAGACAATTGAGTCGGAAAGGTAAAATATTTGTTTTCCTTCCATGTCTAGTCTTTTTAGCAAAATTACAACGGAGAGGTGTACCTATCCATGCCATCTAACAAAATGGTCTGACATGTATGCATATGATAACAAGGAAATACAAATTTTAATAATATTATTACGCAGTAACTCGTCAATAGTTCGACCATTCATACAAATGCCAAGTATTTGATTTCACCGTTTCCAGGTTATTCGTATTTCCGATCGAAGCGCAATGTTGAGTACTATAAATGACCTCAATGATTTTGAAAATAATCAAACTAAGCGCATAACTGCATTTAACTTACCATTCGATACCTATAAATATTACAGAAACTACAAATTCAGAAATTCAAACGAAAAATGCATCGTCTACAAATAGGTTTCTACAAAACGGGTCTGTAAATTGATTGTGCTACTCTGCTTTACGTCGAGGGAACAACTTATCACTATCACCACTAGTCTCACAGCATTTCATAGGATTGGTAGCGTTAAAAAAATTCATAAACGCCATGCTGCATTACATATTTGATTGCTTCAAAAAAAAGCAACAAAGCATGTTGCATTTTTATGACGAAATGTCACATACGATTTGTTTTAACGATTTTGTTTTGACGCTTTCATGTAAAACATAACGCAAGTTTGCAGATTACTTTGACGTGGAATGTCACAGATATTGGGAATTATGACGATGATTCCAAGAAAAATGAGTATTTAAACAAAGTAGACCACAATATATTAAGCGAATCATCTTTACTCAGTCAGCAGTGTAGGCATTTAACCTGATAGTCGTTTTCAATAGATTTGCAAGGGAAATTACTGTTTAGATTGCCTATTTGCATTTCAACTTTATTGTTATTTTTTGAGCTGCCACAAGCAAAAGGGAAGGAAAGAAGAAATACGAGTGTAAATGAAACAAAGAGTAGTTAAGCTGCTTTTAGATGTCAAATGGTGGCGACATTAAGCGACTAGAGACCAGACCCAGTCTGTCGCAGTCATCGTGGTCATTTCTTCAGTTTCATAGAATATTAGAGTTAACCTCCTTGACTTACATACTATTACTTGGCTTAATAATATCTTTAGTTTTCAACCAGAATGAACAATTTTGACATTATCAAGTTTTACTTGTTAGTTAACTACAGAGACTATAAATGCAACTGTTTTTCTAACCCAATCATGGGAATTTGGTGAAATATGTTATTAAGTCTCATGGAGCTATGCTAAAAGACTATGATAGAAAGAAAAGTGTGTAGGCAGTAAGATGATGATGATGTTTCCTTTAAGAAGTAGCATAGCAAGGCTTTTGTAAATACATCAAAAACTCAAATAGTTCCAACAGTCAATTTTTGTTGACGAGAAAAAGGGGAAAAGTAGAAATGATTGATTTTTGAATGAATGAACCGATTGCTTCAAAAGCTTTGGTTCTATGTGTGATTGCTTTTGATCCTAGCTTGCAATTGCAATTTATGTGGATTTTTAATTTAAAAACTATCTCCTTGCAGCGTAGAAACTATCTAGTTTATAATAAAAATTACTTTCTCTAAGCTTTGATGTACATTGGCGTTCAAATTAGCCAAACAAACTTTACGTTTGCTAAACAACGCATAATTGTAAACCAATATTTAAAGATAAATACAAGCATTATTATAAAATCTTCTTACTGGTATCATCAACTACTTGCTGTTTGATTTAATTCATCGCACCCACTTTTCTCCCTCCATCTCTTACATTTGTAATTGCATTAAGAACGTGTTATGCATGTGCCAACCACTCCAACTACCTAATTGAAATATATTTGTAATGAAGATAAGTGAATTGACATCAGGACACTATTGGTCAACAACCATTTCCCTCTTTAAGTTGTCTACTGTATCTGTGTGAGTGTGTCGTGTTTGTATTCTGTATAGGTGTTTAAGAGAAGAGATGCTGATTGATAATATTGAAAGAAAAGGTATTTTATCTTGTTTTTATCTTGTGTCATAACTACATAAAATACTATCACCATCTATTATTGCAGTTTCTGACAATCATTATCGATTATGCTGGGCTGATATAAAAATTGATGTAACAAGAACACCTATACTATCTATAGATATGAAGTAATTATTGGAAAAATTCTTTTGGCGTTCAAATTATGACAATTCTGAGAATAAGTTTTTTGGATTTCTCTCGTATTTAATTACAATTTACAAAATCTACAGAAATATTTGACACAAACACTTTCACTAAAATACCCAAAGTGAACTTTATAATAAATAAATTGAATGTCATTTGCAAGATCAGTATCACTATCACCATTATCTTCAAAGTATCCTATTAAAATTAATTTCCTCCGCATAATTCTCAATACTTTGGTCATTAAAATTTATGTGCGTCTTTTTTAACAATATGCGTACATTAATATTAGTATTCACTTTATATTTTCTTCTTTACGAAAATAATTGCGGAACGCAACGGCGTACTTTATCATCAATCTTGCGTACTTTAGTTCATTTTTTTGAGACTGGTAGGAATTTGATTTAATTGCTGAAGGAAAGTCGGGTAGTTAAAGAAAGTGAATAAAATCAAATGAAAAAGAATGAAGCGCTTAGTTTTGTAGTTCGTATAGCACCTTGGGCCTTGGACACAGCAGAATAAACTCAAAATGCAGAAATTCGAATGAATATCTTGAGTTCTCATTCTATCAAGTTAGCTAAGTTAACTAGCTGGTGTGATTGCTAAGTTTCACTGCAGATGTGATTCCAATAGAATGAATGGGACAGACGTGAAATAAATAGGATTCATATTAAGGCTCCACTAAAGTTTGCTTTTTTCATGAGCATTTTTTGGAGTGAACTCATGAGCAGAAGCAAGAAAAATTA
>JAQFZH010003410.1:0-13908 GCA_034695485.1 Entomobrya nivalis | reverse complement strand
TTTATCCTTGAAATAGCTATTTAATTGATCAGATTTTATTTTGAGTGACGGTGGTTGTCAAAAACTGTTTGGTCTTAACACTTTATGTATGCTTTGTTTATTTAGCTGAGCTTGTATGCACAGCTGAATAAATCAGGATATATTGAATAAGGATTTACTTATGTTACGATTTGAAAAAGTAATGGTATCGTGTAAGACGTCAATAAGAACTTTAAAAACGAAAGCATGCAACTCTGCTGTTATGAAGACGTAGAAATGATGACATCATAAAATCATCCCATTTACGTATTTTCGATTTAAGGGGTCCTTCGAAAATCAAACCATTGTTTAAATTGTTTCTATTCGTCACAACCCAAATAAATTGACGCACAAACAATTTAAGTATTTAAATTTTTAAAAAGTCATGTGGTTTATTGCATCGTAGTATGAACTAATATATATGGTGTATATAGTAGTTGCTAATGCCCAAGCGTCTCCCTAGACGTAGTGCTACATATATGGTGAGATGCCATGGGTAGGACCTGGATGATGCGCAACGGAATAAAGGGCACAAGTCGAAGAGGCTGTTGCT
The DNA here is from genome assembly GCA_034695485.1 of Entomobrya nivalis. Taxonomy (NCBI): domain Eukaryota; kingdom Metazoa; phylum Arthropoda; class Collembola; order Entomobryomorpha; family Entomobryidae; genus Entomobrya; species Entomobrya nivalis. Next base: position 13,337 of record JAQFZH010003410.1, on the reverse strand, counting down.
TCTATCGCTTCTTTACAAAGACTAACTTCATTCTCTCTTCTCACATTCCATCACATCACATCTTTAGCTTACATTCAATGACATAAGTGTATTCTACATACAATCTGGGTCCGTACTTAACTATATTACAATGCTATGGAATGGCTACTGCCATTCCAATACCTTATCCTTACAGTAGTTTTATTGAAACCAGTAGTTAGCCAATAAATTATTTTGTGGAAACTCCTTACGACCATATTTCAGTTCAAAAAAGTGATATTTAGCCGATATTCTGATTCGTTCATTTTTTATGTTATTATGACAACAAAATGTTTTCCGAGTCGAGATATTCGAGAAGCATTTTAGAGTTTATACCATTGTTTATGGACACGTTTTATATTTTAAATGTATAAGCCAGTGTAATTTTTAGTAGCTTATGAAGTTGTTCAACCAGGACTTATTAAATATCAAAAGTTGGCTTTATGTAAGTTTTTCTGCAAAACAAACTTGTTAGATGAAAATTGGTAGGATGGAGCAGTCTAGTAATATTTTAAATAGTTATATCATGTGAAAACTCACCATTTATCTACCAAGCTTTAAAAATTTATTCTTCCATTTCAAGCATTTAATGTAATTTGAGCGACATAATCAAGCACTTAAATTCCTTGCTTTATTCTTTCTTACTGGTTTCTCAGACGAATACATATTTTAGACTTCACCAAAACACGATAGAAGCATATTAAATGCTTCTGAATAATTCACACAAAACCTTTCTTCATTTTGCTTTATAAAACAAGTTGTGTAAGAACATAAAATTGTATTAAAATTGGATCAATATTTGCCATTATAAAATATCTGAGCTTTTAGTCAAGGTTAACATTAAAAAGAGCTTAGTCACTCTGCTTAGAAAACAGTGTAGGTGTTTTAAGTCAAAATTTATTTAAGTTCAGTCGTGCTTTAGAACTTCTTTGAAATAGTCCAACTTAAAAAACTCAGACTATTCCAATAATATATTCAAAATGAAACCTATTTTCTTGACATCGATTCAAATTTATAACTACATATTCGAATATTACTCGACTCTGGTATGCTGTCCAGTATTGTACTTGAATAAGCCTTACTTCATAAGAAGCCTCACAACTAATTATCTCAAGCTATGCTTTTACCTAATCGCCAGACTTCTACAAGTTGCAAACGTCATTCAGCTCATTCGACTTATTATACAATCCCTTTGGAATCTTCATGTGACGGGGGAACTAGATGTTTTTGAGTTATCCGGAATGTGTCTTTGGTTAACTGGAATGAATACTGTTTTAGTGGGCGACTATTTCTTTTTAAATACCGAATTAAACTTTCAGTTAAAACGGTTATCAAATCTCTTTACCCAAATTTGGGGACAGTTTAATTCAAAGGATTCAACTTTTTGTGAACTAAATACATTGATTGTTCGACGTTTACTTTTCATATTTATTCACAATGCAGTCACTGACTACTTTTCCTTATATAATTTTGCTACCTCCATGTACGACAATTTAGATCAAGACCCTACCCTTCAATACACTACAGCTCCTTGGAAAACACAATTTGTCGATACAGTTTACTGGATTTGTATAAACATAAACGTTTCTCTCCTTATTCTTATGTGGTCGACAATTCTAGTAGTGCCTAGTGCTCTTGCATATACTATAGAAGGTTGTATTAGGCTACTGGATTGCAAACTGAAAAGGTCTCGAAGTTATGTCGAAATAGAAAATGTGCTTAACATGTACAACCATTTAGTTTATTGTACCGAAAATGGACTTTTAAATATTATAGGCTACCTTACTCTAGCGTTTTACCTTATAGCTGGATTCCAGCAGTTTATGGAGGCCTATTTTCTTTTTCAACTTATCAAATCTGGAGCAGGTTGGAACGACTATCAGTTTCTCTTGCTTGATATTGCTGTAAGTATAGTGATATTGATATTACTGTATAAATGTTTACCGTAAGGAAAATGCTTAGGTTTTACGATACTCATTTCAGATTACCTCATCCAAAATCTTTCATGCTTATTATGGTTTATCCCGACTGGATATTGCTAGTGGCGGATTTCTAGAGTCTATTAGTGAGTTACGAAGCAACATGTCAACACAAATGAAAGAATTGTCAGCAAAAGAGAGAAAAATCATTGAAAGGAGGTGCAAATTGGCAATTCCGATAAACATGAAAATCGGACCTTGCTCGTGCTCGAAAAGTTTGCCGATGGAGGCTACGTCAATAAATTTAAACTATCTTGTAACTGCAGCTTTGTGGCCGTAGATTCAACTATTTATTGACTTATTTGAAAATACATTGTAATAGAAATATTTTAGTGTACCTTAGTCATATTAAGTTTAGTTGTATTCACCATTTGAACGCTGGTGGCAAAATATTTGTGTAATCCTCCAGATTTAGGTGGGTTGGAATTAGGTGGGTGTGCCCTGTCACTTCCCTGACCAAAACTAAGATAGTTTTTACTTTACAAGTTCCTACTTTATGTACGAAAAATCAGAAATGATGGAGCAAAATCCTATTTAATGACACGGAGCAAAAAGTAACAAATATTAATGAAGACAACGTTATAAGAAATTTAAACGACGCTTGAAATATAAATGTAATGAACATTTACCGCTTTTATTCCGGCACTTTTCCATGCCACGCAATCAAAACATTAAATATTTTACACCATGATTGCACTTCGAAAAATACTCTTTTAACTACATTAGTCAAATATCTAAAACATGTGGCCATTGTATAGATGTATATACTTAATAAGACCATTATAGGTAGAAAAATATCCTCGGTCATTTGGATTAAAACTTGTTATACTAATTAAATTAATACTTGTAAATCACGTGACTTCCTTTTGCAACCAAATGTAAATGCTTGGATGCTTTCACATTATATTAGTATTCTAAAAGTAACGCTCAAATCATTTAATACAAAGATAGTTAATTGGAAGAAATTGAATAAATTTCAAAAGTTTAAAATTAAAATTTTGTACAAATATCCGTGATCTGAAAACGCTCTTTAAATAACACTTAAACCATCGCTGATATTGGTTCAAAGGTATAAGCTTACTCCAATGATTATTTCGTCACATATTTTAATATTGTGTTGTAATATTACAGTTGTAGTACAATATCACTGTCTAATATTCTACCAAGAAAATTTACTAATGCGTAGTTGCAAAACTGTTTAAAATCAGATAATAAACTGAATATTGCATTGGATTTTTTAGGAATAATTGTTTTCTTTCTGTTCAGAATATGACAGGAAAAAAACAAAAGTTTACATTTTATAAAAATTCTTCAAATAAGTAAAATAAATGAGATTAGAAACTCGAATCGTAACGGCGAGGTCGTTATCATTGTAAAGGGACAAATTTAATCAGAAGTTACTATCACCTTGCTTAGTATTGCGACAAAAACTGTCCAATATTTCTAAAAAAAATGGAATTTATATTATAGGATAACAGTACCGTAATTCGAAATTTGTAGCATTGATAGGTAATACTAGCTACTCTGGGAATTCAAACAAAAACATTTTCTTGTTTGTAGCTCAAATTTTCGATTCTCTCGTTATAATTTACAATCAAAATCAAGTTACTAAATATTTATATACCATTTCTTTACCCTCTAAAACGACTACTATTACACATTATTTTTCGTTACAACTTTACAAGAAAAATATTTATTCACTGAGTTTCCAGTTGCAGTTGTTTTAAAGGCAAGCCAAGTTATGCTAAAAACCATGGTTTATTTCAGTATAATTCCGTTATCCAATTATATTCAAATAAATGTTTACAAGCAACACACATACATTGGCAAATCCAAAAGTTCGTAAGCACTTTTGATTGCTGATAACTTTTAAACCAATGCACCAAACAACTCCTACTTTTCAGCATTTTATAGGTAAGGGTCTAACTTAAATATATACTGAAGGATTTGTCTCTGGCTACCTTTACTTGAAAATGAGGTTGCTGAAGGTATTTCAGTCAAAAACCCGGTTTTTGTGACATTTTTTTCCACCAAATTTTCATTTGGGCCTAACTTTCGTAATAATGAGTCAAAATTCATAATCTTTGTTTTAAGTAAGTCATATTAAGTAGGTGTTTAATGTATGGGTACTAGTTGGTCTGGGACGCGGAAAAAATCGTAATGACAGGGGGTATGATTTTCATCAAAATCTGATTTCTTTAATTTGCTTTTCAAGAGATGCCAACTTCACGAAACCACCTAGCACATCCCAGAGAAAGACCAAACACATTATAGTATTTACGCCAAACACTACTCATGGGTAGCGTAGCCTTTTGTGCTATATCACCAACCTTAAGTATATTGTCCTATTTTAGAATACCTTGTACTTTCTCTGCATTCCTTTAATTTACACTCGTTTGGACTCGACCATTTCTTTCATTCTCCAGAACGAATATTTTTCCGTTAGTGGATCAGTGATACCATTTCTTAATTGCCTAAAGACCGGCAGATAATTCACCAAAAACACCGTCTATTTTTTTCTTAAACATGCTTTTGAAGACCCCTTCAAAGTATAACACCTAAATTTGCAACACGTTTTCTTCATTGGAGCAATACATCTTGTTTCGTTTATGAGCTGTAACTAATGAACAGAAGTATCTACATGGCAAAGCTTTGGCACATTTTAAAGTTAGACTCTTACCTATACAATGCTGAAAAGTAGGAGTTGTTTGGTGCATTGATTTAAGAGTTATCAGCAATCAAAAGTGCTTACGAACTTTTGGATTTGCCTACGTAAGTTAAATTGTTTTGATCATGTTTATGGAAATTGGAAGTGTGACATAAATATGATTAATGGACAACTATACTATAGCATATTTTGTGGGAAGACAGGTTTTTACATGCGTCTAGGTTTACATTAACAAAATGTTTGTGCTTATTTTTGAATATTACAAATATTTGATACGACACCACCTAGGCAGTATAAACATGTAAAAAATGACAGAAAGTGATACTAAAGAGGTCAGACGTTGATAATAAACTTGTTGATCTGGTTCAAAGAAAACCATTCAGCCGGACAGACCACGAAGGCGCCACCTTAAGAATTGTAGTACTTACCACTAGAGTGCAAGGGGTATGAAATGTCGTCAATTATACATGTAGTAGATTATACATAGCAATCAGCAAAGTATTGGATTTGTTCGATCATTTTAATCTGATATAATTATAGTTTTTATGACTCACTCCTAATACAATATCGCATCTAGATATGTGCCAAATGCATAGTAATTAATTGTTTAGGATATTTGCAATATACAGTTTATTGCCACGTGTTAAAATATCTAGCTTACTAACGTAAGATCTCCATCATGAATGATAATTTTTGTCCATCAAAAATGTATAACTTCATGCCAAATTTTGTGCTGTGAGCGGTCTGCGCTCGTAAGCTTTCTAAATGGAGAATATTTTATTGTACTCTTCGTCTTAGTTACTTGAACTAGATTGGGATTTGATAATGGTTATAGGCCTAGCGATGGCTCTATCGTATTTCACGGGGAAAGTAGCATTGTATATAATTTTTTAATATTACATATTATGTTTGTCAAGTTTCCAAATTTCAATCTTAGTGAAGTTATGAAATATATGCTTCAACTTGGACACCTATGTATTGAAAATTTAAATATTAATGCTCCCTTACACGCGCCCCTTGGATCCTTTATGAAAGGACTGCAAATATTATATAAAAGCGTTCGAATAAGATTCAGCAAAGTGATGGTTGAGTTCCATCCATTTAAACTTATATAACTATATTTTTACTTTTAGAGCTCGCCCAGTTATAGCTAACAGATATTGTTGAATTAATTATCGTTACGAACTTTTTAGTATATGGTAAATTACGGTCCTATGAAGTTTGTACGAAGCAGTAAAATTTTAATGAATTCCACATGCACCTTTAGAGTTATATGACTGGTATAAAGGAATAAATAAAATATTCGAGCCACGTTTTGGATTTTTTGAAAAATTAATGGCTTCATTTTTGCCCTACCCATCCACGTGTTTTTATACTTTCCGAAAACCAAGTAATAATGTATTTATCATTCAAGATATGAAAATGAACTATAAAAGGATAACAATTATTGCACCCAAATGTCATTTTGCAATTAAACGTTGTCATTGCAATACTGAGTTATGGATCTGGTTTTAAAGCATTTCGGCAAAACTTCACAGTTAAAAGGTCTTCTAGATGCCACTCCTTTTGAATGGACTCAAAATCGAAGCTCTGGACCACGTTTAATAACATCCCCAAACGAGCAGTCCAAATATCGAAAACGAAAGTATTTCATATATTTCCGGTGCTTTTGGTTATCCTTCAGTGCTGTTATTCTCAAATATCCAATTTGGATAATAATGGCGCTGACACAAAAAGAACTCTACTACTTTGGATAAGTAACCTGTTGCTGCTAATATCCACAAGCGCTTTTCGTGAAGCTCACCTCAAAACAACTGCCATAACATCCACAATAAACGGGCTTCTTCAATATGACGAGATGTATCCAAAGGTTGATCCACCGTTTTCACAGAAACCTCTGTCGGAAAAGCTTTTCGAAGTGATCATATATACGTTTGACCTAACAATTAAAATGGCACCACTTGGATGTGTGGTTCTTTTGCCTTGGATGGAAACACTGAAGCTGTCACTATTTGGATATTGGCCATTTGAACTATTGTACAGGGCCCTACCTGACAACTTATTCATTTTATTGATGTCTTACATTGGCAAGCTTTCTGCAATGGCATTCAACTACTGGATTTGGATGATAATTATGCAAAACGCTTGGGTTTTGGGTATCAACTTTTGTATGCTGGCACCGTTGGCCTTGCGCAAAAATTTGAACCAGTAAGTTTATTAACATTTTTTTAAAGAATCAAAAAATCCTCTATCTTATTTTGATTTATATTGCAGATTTCAAACAAGTTGCTGTCACCCGAATTATAATCGAAAAAAGCGTGCATCGAACTTTGCCCATTTGCAATATTTGGCACATCTGTCAAGTTTTGTTATAAGAGGTCCAATTCTTGTCTTGTTAAATATTATAACATGCGTTTTAGGATCTCTCTGTGCTACCACAATAATTCACAACATGGCTAAAATTTCCGAAAGTAACGACGCCGCAGTTTTGATTGCTTTGTGTGGAACCATATTTCTGAATTGTGTGGTCACAATTATATTTGCATTTGGTGGGATGTCCAATGTGCACACTTTGTCTACAAAAATAATTGATGTCATGAAGAAGCGAACAAATTCGTATAACAAATGGGAGCGCAGATTTTATGCTTCTTGTTGTCCTTTCAAATTTAATATTGCGGAAGGAAAATTTGTGGACAAACTCACACCACTTGTTTCCCTAAATACAATGGTTAACCTTATTGTTAACCTACTATTATTAGGGAATAAATCATAAGTAGTAAAATACTTCGATGCGATGGAGGGTCATTAGGAAATGAATGATACCACAATACTACATAATATGTTTAAAAAATACATTAAAGCTTAGAAAATTTAATAACCTGAAATGATAACTTCGTGCTATGTAACATAGTGTTATGTCAGAGCCTGTAAATAAGCGCAAAGCACATCATCACTGTCTGTTCGTTTTTATTTGAAGACCGCATCGGCTAGCCAGACAGTGTGTTGCTGTTCTGTCACATAACTGTAATTAGATAAATGTAAGCCGCATACTCATATAATTTCGAACATATCATCACAAATTAAAATGCCCAGCTTTGAACTCATAATGTCGTAAGGCCAATGCTTAGCACTAATTATTAAAGGAAAGCTTCGAATAATTCTTTTAGCAAACATAGTTTTAGCACGTTGTCTAATTGTTAGTTGTTGATGTATCCAACTACAACTTTTCCTAATTGTACTTGCTTTGTAAAGTCATTATTATTGCAATGCCATAACCTAAAGTTGCAACTGAAGGAAACAAGACGTACATAAAAATTTGAATTTTTCCCAAAAGAGTTATTGTAGCATAAGTGCAAAACGAGGTTAGTAAAATTCCAAAGAATATAAGCACAGTGAGAAAGTGCTCGAATACTTCATTCGTAAAAGTTATCAGATATTGTGTGATCTCAAATCGCTTAAACATTACAAAAAATCGTCGATTTCTACACGAGTAGGATGGACTATTGCTTATAAATGCTTTGCTAGTAAAATTGCTCAAGTTTTCAATATAAACAAAAAATAAGTTGAATTACAGAAATAAAAATTGACACAACATTTCCAGTTCCAATACTGTAAATTGTAGAAGCAATTAGTGTAATTGATATACTAGTTCCAAAACCAAGCTGAATGGGACACCAGGAAATGGTGAGTGGAAGTACAAACATGCTTAGAGATGTAATTGGTACAAAACCGGACATTGTCCATGTAATCATTTGACGTATTGAGTAACATCAAATAACTTTGCTTGAAATAGTACAGCTGTGAAATATTTGGAAATATGTAAGTTTGCAACACTCTGTTACAAACCGTTGGATGAAGGGGTTCTTAGTACTAACTAAATAGGTAGTTGAGTTTAATACGGCAACAGCACATAAGCATATTCCTAAACATGCAAATTGAGCAATAGGTGGATTTGCAAACGAGTTCCAATAATAGTAACCTGGCTAAAAGGAAAACAAATATAAGGTAAAATTCCGAATATAGGATACGGCGCAAATGTCTGTTATATCTTTTATTATAGTTAGGATGATCTTTTAGAATCTTCAAATCATTGTTAAGGTAATATGGAATGGGTATATAGTTCTGAAATTTAGGGTGAACTTGAAACGTGGTTTCTATAAACGACATTTTCCTCAAAAGTTTGATCCATATATATATATGTGAAATATGAACTAATGGTCTAAAGATTGTACCTTTTTACTTAAAATCTTGCTTTTTGCTCAAAACCATAAGTTATTTTTCCAAATTCAAACAGGTATGGGTGTATTTGAACATAAAGTGTGATTTAAACCGTCTTAGGGAAGGTCTTCTTGTCTGGCGAATGTCACATATATAAGTCTAGGTCAAAAAAATGTAGCTAAAAATACCTGACCATTGTGGCCAAGTTGGTTTTCAAAATCTGATTACAATTCATTAAGCGTTCAATTACTGATATCAATAAAAACTTGTACAACGAAACGAAAGCCCTTTATTGGTAAAAGAGAAATATAATGCCTTAACTATTTGAATTTAAGCCGTTAATCTGACCATCTTTAATTGTTAATGTTAAGTAATTTTTTTTCAGTCTTTCCATAATTTTTTGTAATATTAAATAATAATGCTACAGTCAATTCCTTGAAAAAAACTTTTTAATAAAGCAGCCGATAGATTTTTATTCAGATTAAAAATCTGACGACTGATTTTAATGGGAAAGATTACAAACTCCATGACGTCCTTACGTTAAAATATTGGAAATGCTAAGCATTTATCACACCAGTGTGAGCTTATGCACATCTACATGTGCTTTTCCTTTTCAAACACGCTAAAAAAATATTTAAATATTTCACAACACAGTTCGACTAATGCGTCATAATCGTATGTATAGGCTACGTAGATGCTTCTGAAATATAAATATATATCTATCTTACGAAACCTTTTCTTTGTAGTTGTATTGGTCTTTTGTAAAATATCCCCTATATTCTGACATAACTTACAGAATATAAGTAACCAAACAAATTTCTCAAATCAATAACATATTTTTGCACAAACCATGGACCTGCCTTGTTTCCTATATAAAGCCAACAAAATACTTAAACAAGATGCCTCATTCGTGTACGGCAATTCAGAAAAATATCCATACTGACCAAAATATTAATGAGTATTAATGTAAGATAACTCGGCATTACACCATTACTTTAGAACTAAAAAAAACCACGGCATTTTTGACACTGAAACTTAGTGAAAATTCTTTCAGTTATCCTGCCAGTTTTCTGTGCCCAACACTAAAAAATATTAAATATTTTACAACTTAACTTGACTTATCTCCACGTTCTGTTTTACCTCAGCATGTGATATGTGTACGTAAGTGCCCATGTAAAATTAATAATTATGTGGAACTTACAAAGTCATGGTGTTTTTCATCGTTTTAAATTAGGATTTTTTTTCTTTGTGTCTTTTATAGGCAGGTCCAATTCCTTCCCTAAAATCTTTTAATACTGACTAAATTTATAATTAAAATTATGTGGCATTCTTTCGCAATCAAATGTAAATGCCTAGAAATTCTGCCTAAATCATTATAATATCGAAAAAGCTATCTGAATATACCAACTTGCTGAAAAAGAGTTATATGGCATATAACTATTTTTCTAGTCTTCCATATTAGATATTATGGGGTTTCCATTATGCTGCCAATTTTTTACCACTCATCGTGAGTGAACCTCAGAAATATTAATGTTTATCTAACGTAGATTGCCCGCCCTAAAGACTCCAAATTGCTATTTAAAACTTAATAAATTTTTAAGCACGATATTATACATATTCGCAACCAAGCTATATTGGTTTCAAGCGCTTACCCTATACATTAATATTAATGTTGTAATATGCCACGCCATTTCTTTCACCTTCAAACGAAAAAAAATAAACTATTGGAAGGTTTAGTTTTGTTCTAGATCCTTTAGTGGAACCACTTGAGAATCGTTTTCATTTCCTAAAAAACGAATTAACTCCTAAAGTTTTATTAGGAATAAACTGAACTAATTTCTAAAACTAGAGTTTATAACTCTATACCAATTGCAGTGAAACGTTTTACTAACTATTACATTAAAACATTAGTTTCCACAATGAATATTATTTCCTTAAAATCTATCACAATTTACAAGCATCTACTTCAATACTACTCTGCAGTTGTAGGCTGTCCAGTAGTGTTTTCACTCGATCCTCATTTCGAAAAACGTCTCACAACAAATTATTTTAAGCTCACTTTCTTCCCAATTTCTAGAATGTTAGAGCTTGCAAACGCCATTCAGCTTTTGCGACTAATCGTGCAAGCCATTTGGGATCTCCATGTTACCGGAAACATTGACGTTTTTGGATTATCTGCAATGTTCCTTTGGTTATCTAGTCTCAACACAATTTTAATAGCTGACCATATGCTTTGTAACTTTGAAATTAACTTAGGAATACAAAAATTAATTTACGTTTTAAATAAAATTTGGACTCAACTTGACATGGAAGATCCTGTGATTTGTAATATTAACAAGGTCATTGTTAAGCGTCTATTGTTCTTGTTTTTCCACAGTGAAGCAACCAACTATTTTCTTGTGTACAATTTTGCAACAAGTACATTTGAAAATATGGAACAAGATCCATCCCTATTTTATACAGTACTACCTTCCAGATCTCCGCTAATAGATACAGTGTACTGGGCTTGTTCAAATATTAATATTTTTGTTATGGCATATGTTTGGTCAGCAATACTAGTATTGCCTAGTGCCCTAGCATACATTTTGGAAGCTTCAATAAAATTATTAGCTTATGAATTGGAAAAGGCTGGTAGTTTCGCTGATATAAATATTCTTTTAGAGGAATACAGCTATTTGATCCAATGTACTCAGAACGGGCTTGTAGCTAGTATAGGACGAATAAATCTGTCATTTTACTTAATTGCTGGATTTCAGCAGTTCATGGAATCATACTTTCTTTTCCAAATTATCAAATCAGGGGCAGGCTGGGACGACTACCAGTTTTTATTGCTTGATATATTTGTAAGTTTTAAAAATATTTGATAGTTTGAATACCTTAATTCTGAGCCAAATTGAATATACATATAAATGCTTGTTTTCAGATAACTTCATCCAGGATCCTACATGCTTACTTTGGCCTATCAAGACTGGATATTGCTAGTGAAGAATTTCTAGAAGCTGTCCACAATGCAAAAAATAAACTACAAGTAGTTTCAGTAAAGGAGCGTAAACTTCTTAAAATGAGGTGCAAATTGGTAATACCTTTTCGAATGAAAATAGGAACTTGTATTTGTGCCAAAAGTTTACCGATGGATGCAATGGCAGTTAACTTAGATTACCTTGTAACTGCGGCTTTGTGGTAATAAGAAATTCCAAAAGTGATTTTCAAACCCACTTTAATAGTTAGCACACTTCTTTCAAATCACTTTATTATAAATTGTTTTAAAATTTACCTTTATTAAACTAACAAAAATATTTACTTACTAATGATTTAAATAATAATAGGCTATGATTTTTTATATAGCAGTTTTAACCATAGGATTAATCAGCTTAAAAAATGAACTTGTAGCTATTAATATTTGCAGATAATTTATTTCAAATTACCATTTTTTTTTCAATAATCAATGCATAGTAAAATACAAAGCTTTGACATTTATACCTTTCTAAATGTATATTGATTGAGTATAAAAATATGTTGATATGTAGAAAGTAAGAAGAAAACATGTTAAAATGGTTTTATATATGGCCTTTCAACAAAATATAATAAAATATGTTTAAAAAATAGTTGCTTCAATTTACTTAAGAGTCATTTTGATTTGCAAAATGAGATATTTTTTTTTTGAATATGTAGACTTTTCATTTTATTGAAAATTATTATACGAAGAGAAAAGGGGCCGACGTTATGACTATGATGCCATAAGAAACTATTAGTGGCTCAAATTGTGAACTTCTATAACATGCACTTATTGAATTACTTATGAACTATTTATAAATTTGCCTAGTCTTTTGACTTTTTGATACTAGAATAACTAGAATGCTAAAGTTTGTAAATTTCCTAATTATGAGACCTGCTAAAAAGTATTATAATTATTAATTAGTGTAATCAAAAATCAGAATACAATCAAAAGTACGACTTACAAAAACAAAACAATATTCCACTAAAAAATCCCTGCTAAAATATGCAAACGAACCATATTTTGCTCTAATTGGGGCAATAGATTTAACCTGCAAAAGCTGACATTTGTAAATCTTTAACTTGTACTTCGTATATCTAAATTGAGCCTTAAGGATATGTAGTTTTCTTGATAACATAGCCATCTCTGCCAACTTACACGTCAGAGGTATAATCACAATATGAAACAAAATTAGTAAAGTAGCTATTCCCAATACTGATACATACATCAACAACGTAATACTTTTTGCTTGACATTTTACGCAAATCCATACACAACCAACCTGACCCCAAAATAATACCATCATTCCAATTAGCACTAGTGGATTAATTATGCGTTCCACCGTTCTTAAGATTAGCTTAAAGCACACATAAAACCTAAAGTAAGGTCTGTCTAAAAATTATAAAATCACCTCAATTTTTTTAATCATTTTAAAATTTCTACCAGCTAGTAAATTATA
>JAQFZH010003409.1:0-13909 GCA_034695485.1 Entomobrya nivalis | reverse complement strand
TTTGATTCTTTTATTACACGGGATGCTGACTGGAGCCATTGGTTTGATACTAGACGTAATGAAGCCACATTCGAGTTGCTGAGAAAGTCAGAATTATTTTCTATTATGGCATATTCTAAAATGTTCTTTAGTAACTGCAAAGAAAAAGAATTATGGTATTTTAAAATTAATGTTCGCCTTATCAGCATTTACAATTGATTTTTTTTATAATTTGTACAGTAATCGCACCAAAGGGTTATTGAGGACAGCCTCCATTTTGACTAAACGTGTTTCCGTCAACGTGATTAATAAGGAAAATATGTGGAATTTAAACTAAAATGGAATAAAGAAAATTTTCTTCATGAATTCTTATTAAAAATTAAATTATATTCAAAGTAAATAAATTAATTTACAAAAAAATGTAATTATTATTTGGTTTTTTTACTTACCATTCTAAGTGAAAGTGCACTGACAAGATGATGCAGTATTTATCATAAAGGTTTGGACTATCAAGGTTGAATATTTAAAATTTATTGGGCTTACAATTTCACCACGGCCATTTTTTTAACTACTGACAAGTGGATCTGAAGTTTTTTTGTTGGTACTCCAATCAGCTAATTCACTAATATAATATTGAGTTTTTATAATTTTTATTGTAGTATCTAATAATTTCCAAACGGTACATATATTCAATAACTTTCCAACTAACGTCTTTTTTTAATATTCTAAGTAAAACCAAAACAACATCTTAACAAACCATACTTGATTAATATTCGCCCTTATAAAACTTGTTGATAAACCAAAACCATTAACAGAGAACTTTTCCGGCTAATACTTCGTAAATTTGGAACAAAACAAACGACTAATTTTGATATTTATACTTACGCACTTTATAATTATGGTTTACAAAAAAAATATTTAATTTCATAAACTAATGGATATAATATATTTTATTTTATTCCATAAAAGTGTAGCTAATATTCTTGTGACACGTCATGTCAGCAGGCGGAGATACAAACACATATTTACTGTTTAGTATTACCTTTAAAGCAACTAGTAGAGTAGTCTGCTTCATAAAAAGTACTTTCCCCATTTTCTGCTAGCTTCACTCAGATGACTTTTATTTACCAATGAAAAATCTGAAAAGAGAAAGCAGAGCTACGCATTCAGCTGAAACAATCTTCTTGCCTTGCGTCATCCAATTCCCAATGGAAAAACGACATTTCCCGAGTCGAATGCCTTGACACGAGAAAAGGGAAAGCACGACTGTTAATGCAAGATGCAAAAAAGTGCAGAGCGTTAGTATCAAAAATAATTGGATCATATATGATCAAATATGATGGATGAGTATGGAACATTTAGCTTGCATACGCCATATGAGTTATCGTTCTAACAATTTGTTATATGTGAAATGCAACTAAATGTATACATGTATTTATCTAAATACATGGATATTATTACGTGATAAATTTAGCCCACGGTAAATATGAGCGCAAATGTTTTCCATATTTTAAAAAAATGCATGAAAAAGTCCAATTTTAGGGCAAAACCGCAGTCACTTAAAAACATAGAAAACTTATTCCACAAAAGTTCTATAAGTTTATATTTTCTGCAATTTATAGTATAAAAAGCAAAAAATTTACCCTGGGCTAAATTTACTATGTAATTTTATACATGTACGTGTTATTTGAAAGCTAAATTAATTTAACTTATTACGTTGCTGAAAGCGAAGCGTCAGTAAAGAATTGACTTTATCGTGTTTGTCTGTCCGTCCGTCTGTCTGTGAACACGATAACTAAATAACATGGCATGTGGGTCACTATGGTAAAGGGACAAAACCTTATTGATTTTCTGCCCCCTAGGTCAAAGTGGAAAGTTTTCAATATGTACAAAGTATTCATTTGAAATAGCACAATCGAAAGCTCTGGTTGAGTAGATCACAATTCATGGGTCACTTGGGGTCACTGTGACATTGATGGGTCAGAAATCGGGATCAAAGGTCGCAATATCAAATAAATGTCATGTGATATATCATTCGAAATCATTTTTCATTGGCTATAAGAATGGCTATCACTAGCGTCGTTATAAATCGCAGTGTTTCAGCTACATCGTTATGATCGATATTCCAGCGGGTTTATTAACTACCGATGCGTGGCTAGGTAGTTAATGATTTCACCATCCCGTCTGTGTGTCTGTGAACAGGATGTTTTAGAAACTGCTTGACCGATTGACCCCAAAAAACTTGGCACACATTCACCTTAGGTCAAGACCTTATATGGGATTGAATCTCATACCCGTGGGTTAAACGTGACCAAAGATATGAGGTTCACAAGGTCACATGCATTTTAAATGACATTTTTTATTGTCGATTCTCATACAGGATCAACAGCTGATCACAATAAAATCAATTTCAGACCCCCATACCTCTCGTGACTTGGGATACGGTTGTCACAAGGTCACATGCATTTTAAATGGCATTTTTTTGGTCGATTCTCATATGGGATCAATAGCTGATCAATGATCAAGTACATGCATACATATACGAGTATGCACATCATATTCTATCGAGTATCGGTAGTTTCATATCAGAATTTCACATTCTTCTCGTTTATCTTTTATTTTGTTGTATTATGTAGCCGAATTCTGCTACTGATCATCTTCTGCATTGTGACTCTTGCTCTGTGTAAAGTAATGGGATTGCCACATTGATAAAACTGTTTGCTCAAATGGCACGCTGTATTATAATTTGTTGGGATATCCTTCTTGCATTTTGAAATATTTCGTCTTGCAAATGATTGTAATCATAATTCATAAATTTTACTGATTGACATACACTGGGCTCCGAAAACGTATTCTGTGAGAACCGGTTGAAAAATTAAACTGTGTAAGTGTGAACCAATTCATAATAAAAATGCATGCATTTTATTTATGCTATCCCATATTTTACTAAGAAATAAATGGTCGTATGTAATAAGATGTTTTAAATTTGTCAAAAACCTATTATTCATTCAATTTTAGCTGAGCTTATTTCTCAGAAATTAAAAAGTTTTCATTGGTGAACCGCAAGTCTAGCATACGCAAAAATTTGTATACAGTTTGAAACGACTCGCCATACAATTTTAAATAGGCTGTTTAAAGTGTTTGGTCAAATGAATTTTCATGACATTAGAACTAATATTATTAACTACGGATGCGTAGGTAGGTGGTTATTGATTTAGATATCCTGTCTGTGTGTGTGTGTGTGTCTGTGAACATGATTTCTCAAAAACTGTTTGACGGACTAACACCAAATTTGGTACAGAGACGACTTAGATCAAGACCTTTCTTGGCATTGGTTTTCAGACCCCAGGGCCTACTGTGATCCGAGATATGGGGGTCACAAGGTCACATACATTTCAAAGGGCAAAAACATTTTACTCTCGAATCCTATACAGAATCATCAGCTGATCACTATGGAATGCATTTCAGAAGAGGGTCACCACGTCCCATACATTTCACGGGTCCAAAACCATTTTATTGTAGATTCTGATACAGGATCAATAGCTGATCAAGTACATACATACATATACGAATATGTACATCATATTCTGCGCGGTATTGCTAGTTTCATATCAGAATTTGACATGATTCTCGTTATTTGTTGCAAGAGCTTGATAATGGATTTTGTGGTTATGACTTAAAATTACGACTCATTCTTAACTTTGCCTGTCTTAAGGCTTTAATGATTACTCAACATTACGAACTAACGGATGTGGTCTCATACTCAGTTTGACGTACTACAATATAAAGTGCACTTCACACATCAAATGTATGGTGAACAGTTTTGTTAAACTTTGTTCATTTTTTCGCGAAATATTTTTTGACTTGAATTTTATTTTTTTGAAATGGGTTACAATTTAGCTCTCCTAGTTACTTGGAGTGCTGTTCTACTTAAATACTTTACCGACGGCACAAATCTTGTACATGAAATTGATCAAAAATTTCCCAGTATATTTCTTATTGAAAATCAAGCAGTTGTACATTTCCATAATTATTCAAAAAATATGACTTATGAACTCTCGCCAGAACAACAAAAGGTTTTACGACTTTCTTGTGTGTCTAACGTTCCAAATATTTGGGCATGGGAGGTAAGCGAAGCAATCATTTCTTAAATTATGTGTTTTGCGTATTTCATTGCGCCATTTTTGAACTTCAATAATTTTTTAACAGCAGGAGGACATTAGTCAAAAGGCGAAAATGATTACTAAACAACGAAGTTTTATAAACGATTCCTTGTCAATCTTCGTGTCAAATTTAACTGTAAATTTAGGCAATGATATTATGCCAGTCGACACAAATTTCAGCTGCACATTTTACGACGACACTTTTGACACTGCTAAAAAACAAACATTTTACGTCTCATGTGTAGAAATTTCTTATGTCGATATTGGGTTGGCTTCTTTACTCGTTTACGATGGTACAAAACTTCATATTGAAAACGCTTTTTTGGATTTGATAACTTTTTGTGTATCATATTTGTGTTTAGGAATATTATACAAAGATTGCCACAAGAGAACGATTCTATACAGCATCCGTTCTGGGCGCAATTGTTCAACTAAATTTGAAACTGTTGACGCTGTGGATGAGGCAGAGTGTGAGAGATCAGAGAATTCTAATTGGAATCAATGTGATGACTTAGACTCATGCAATATATTACTTGAGACCAATGTAACACTATTGCACTTTATATGCATTTTAAGAATAACTACACCAAATATAATATGTGTCCTGTAATTAGGTGCGAGACACAACATGTCAATTATTTCCTGAATCTTTTGCAAGTAATATGACCGGAGCAATTTTTCCAGGCACAAATTCGGAAACTTTGTTTCCCCAAGTTTTCGGTTGCTCGCACTCTCGAGATTATCTTGATGGATGGAAATCGTATTTGCCAGTTTATCCTAGTTTTGGGGAAAACATATCAGCTAATTTATTGCACTGTAAATTTATTAAACCATGGCAAATTTTTGCGCAGTGTAAAATGTAATTGTGATTTGAAATAATTTAGATGTGCATCCAGGCGAGGCTTACCGCAATTCCGTCCATATATATGAAATATTTTTTGGAACGGAAGTTCATCGCCGTCGTGATTTAAAAAATCTGAGCAGCAGAACACAATTTGCAATAAATGAAACTGTGACGTTTGCTTGCATTGCGGTTGGATATCTATATATGAATGGGTTTCAATGGAAGTTTGGCAATTTGACTTTGAATGGCCATTGTAAAGGTTATAGATGTCTAAACAATTTATCAATTTATGTATGTGTATTTGTGTAATATAATATTGTCGTTATTATAATATTTTCCACAACAGATGATAAACGCACAGATGATGGGCTAATTGTTTCCTTATTAAATATTAAATTCAATACTTACGAATCAAGATCTGTTTCTTGTTTGGCTCCAATTTGGAATACTTACGAGTTTAAAACAGTCACAACTCAAGTTTTTATCTATGGTAAGTTATGGGGAAAACTCCATGTTTTTTTCATTTGAAGCAATTTCTCGAGAAGCAATGCCTATTTTAAATTGTGTGGCTTAGAGTCTACACTACCACATGCCCGCATAACATGCGAAAAAGCCGACTATTTTTTTCGGTGCTTGTGCACATACACCGGTTGGCCTAAACCAGAACTCGTGTGGCACAGTTCATCGGTCTACGAATTATCAAACGAAAAACACGTAATCATTTCTCTGGTTGAATATATATTTATATATTTTTATGTATTCTGGATCAAAGAAATTTCATTAAAATGAACTCTAGTCATATGTTAAAGTATTATGTAAGTATTTGGTAATTTTTAGGACACACAAGATGAAACCCACAAGTACACTAACTCTATCCATCCTCACAAACTAGTTTGGCAAAAGTACATTGCCATTTCACTTCACTCAAAAAATGAGTCCTTTATAAGTTGTAAAGTTCAGAATGCGCGTGGGAAATACGAGGACAAATTCAAATTTCATCCTGAAAGAAAGTCGTCCCTTTTGTTATTAATTTTAGTGCCTATTCTAGTGTTGGTCATAATGGTTGCAGTAACTGCAACATACTTTGTAAAACGCTATCGCACTAAATATACACTTAGTAGGCAAGAGCTCAATGAGTTTTTTCAAGGTAATGCTAAACTGCCAAGTACAATTAACGAAGGCTCTGAAGAAAATACAGCAATGGTGTTACCCTACGACCTGGATCGATATGAAATCAGCAACGGCAATTTTCAAATAGGTAAAGTAGCAGTGTTTACAAAAAAATACACGTTAATTTAAGTAAATTCATTTTCGTTTTAGACTCATTGAACTGTTTGGGGTCTGGAGCATCTGGATTTGTTTGTAAAGGATCCATTACAAGAGATGGAATAGAACTGGATGTTGCGGTTAAACGAATCAGAAATTCTGACATCACAGGCACTAAAGCCTTAAAAGGACTATTATCTGAAATTAAAATATTATCGTATGTCGGAAACCACAATCACATCGTTGCCTTGGTTGGAGCATATACCGCAGAATTGGAGACAGGAAAACTAATTGCTTTTATCGAACTTTGCGAAATGGGATCTTTGGAGGCATTTCTGCAAAATATAGCTCGATCCAAGCAGCACCCAAGCATTGATGTACCACAAATAGATGACGATCTTAAACAGGACTTTTCACGCTGGTCAAAAGAAATAGCAACTGGGATGGAATATTTGTCATTTAAAAAGGTAAAATTAAGCAAACAAACATGAGACTTTGCAAAAAAAAATTCTTTCAACGTTTATTAGGTGATTCATGCTGATCTTGCGACTAGAAATATTCTCCTGACCTCAGACAAATGTGCTAAAATATCCGACTTTGGATTATCACGACGTTTATACGAATACAAAGATTACGTCAAAAAACAGCAGGAACCATTACCGTGGAGATGGATGGCACCTGAATCGTTAAGGCGTTTAGAATTTAATGAGAAAACGGATGTGTGGGCTTTCGGTATTACACTTTGGGAAATTTATACGTTAGGCGACAAACCATACCCTGGCTTATCTTTTGATTCATCGTTTTGTGCACTACTCCAACAAGGCTACCGTTGTGGCATGCCCTTGTATGCAGATAGTGAAATGTTTGAGATAATGAAGAGTTGTTGGGAAAACTGCCCAAATTTACGTCCAACGTTTTCGATATTAAAAACTAAGTTGACTGGGGCAACATATGTCAATGTGGATTAATAATGATGAATTATATTCGATTATTTATTGAAGCACAATGTCAATGTGTGTCAAGTAATTTTATGCTATGAATGACATTTTTTTCAATTATGTCATTAGCATTAGAATTTTAAGAGAAGGATAATTTTCTTGAGTATAAAAATGTTTTTAATCATTACTTTATTAAAAAGATTTGTGAGATTCTCCGCAAAACGCTACTTCATAAGTAGTATAAACTCATTTAAGAATCAAAATAACCTTTTCTTCATATTCATTCTATAAACAAAACTTTTACTTTACTTGTTTCAGGTAGTGTAAAATTATGAATGTTAAAAACCTTACGCTACATAAATTTAATTTTAAATATCAAATATGTAACAATTTAACACCTTATTTTGAATATCCGCACTCCTAATGAAATAACTTGTACAAAACATTTATTTTATCTCAATTTAGACATGTTTGAAGCTTATTATCACATCTTCGTCATAAAGTGCTGATAGCACCGTACCTCTTGAATTACGATGGCGTCAGTTTACGGTCCCAAATGACCCCATCAAACTTCCCCTTCGGGATTTTATTTATGCAAACGTGTTTCCCAAGTCCAAAATAATAATCCAAATTAGAACCTAAACCTCATCAGATTTAGTGGCGTATTAGGAAACCGCAAAGTTTGTCGTGGAATACCTTAACAACACTTTAAATGATGCATATTTTCTACTCATGAACTCAATGCATCCTGAAATAACAACGAAACTTCAACCCATAGCTTTTTGTGAAACAACGCTTAAACAAATTGGAGAAAACATTTCCATACATTTAGACCCGTGATGCGGGAGTACAAATTTGTTTTCAACACTAAAGTAATTATATCCACGAGTCTGAGCAACGGTTTCAATGAGTTTCAACAATTTAACCTCAACTATTTACGCAACACTCCAGGAACTACAAAAACAGTATATAACTAAAGAAATCCGGTCACATAAACCAAGCAACGCTGATGATATAACAAAAAAGAATCTGAGTTTACAATACGCACTATCAACTTCATGTACTTATTCGTCACGTGTCTGTGGGCGTTAAACGACTCCATGATTGCTTTATTAAGAATATTGTGTTTATTTGTGCTTCAAATAGCTTCAGTATGCTTAGCTGGACCTTTGGTATACATGGATGTGAAAATATCTATATGTCAAGTTACAATTTGTAACTTTACAAGTTTTATCATAATAGAGCTAAACGTCTGTAATTAATTAAAGATATCTAAGACAGTTTTCAAGCTGTTAAATTTTTGGAAGAGGACCGTTCTGAATATTTAAATGAAAAAAATACTATACTAAAACGCGTTTAACATGAATAAACATGGTACTAGCTTTAACCAAACTAATTAACTATCATTTACATGTCCATAAACATTAATCGAATAAATTATACTACTTGCATAGAGCATAGCCGGTCACTTGTGCAAGCACTCGATTTTAAAATGTAAAACTGAGGTTGGAAGAATACGTAGCTAAGGAACTGTCTCGACTTCATGCTGTGACTAATGTTATGTCTATGTATAAAAAAGCAATTAGATATTGTTTCAAAAAGGGTCAATTACAACATTCTGGAAATTAAATAGTTATTGAAGACATGTACCCAAAAAGCTTCTATATCACTCAAATCAACCAACGTAATAGATTTCGGATCGTCAACTATAACACGTTTTTAATCCACTTCCAGTCCATTCATAATACAAGACTCAATTGTTACAACTGGTTTTTGTTTGTGACAAGTATATTTCAACAAATTGATATTCGACCTGATCCAGCTCAAAAAGAAAGGGCAGACTTTGAACCAGATTTTGGAAATATTTCTGGGCCAAAGCCTTTTCAAGTTGTTGTATCTTCAAGAATTAAATAAATAGCATCATATTTTTGTTTTATTGAATTTTCACACCTTAAAAATTGAAAATATTGAATATTGCCTGCTTTCATGATAATTTTTAATAAACAGATCATTTTTAATTCGTTAATTTTTAATATAATTATTGAAAGGTTCCTCAAGTTTAAATTAGTTGTTCGATTCTACATAGTATTGTTGGAATAAAACGTCAATAGTAATCACTATCGTCTTGAATTTTGACAAGAGGTAAGACGACATATTTCGATGTATTTTTGTTAGCAAATTCGTGGCTATATTTCCCGGATAGAACAGAAACAAATTGTTTTATGCATATGAATATTAAGCCAGTTTATGATACTCATCGTCAGTAACCTGTAAACATCAGTTATATCATATCATAGTATCATAGTTCGGTTATATCATAGTAACCTGTTACTAGTACACCAACATATTGTCTCTGTTTGCATACCATGTATGAACCATTCAAGCATGAAGCTGAATTCCAGCAATATTTTGTATATTTCAATAGGAGGAAATATTATGCTAAACAGCGTATATCTTGCTCTCATACAACATTTTCAAGGTTAACTTAGGATATGCTTATTCAAAAGATAATATAATACAAGTAATAATATAAAGGTATTTTGTGTTAGTGTACCTGCTGTGGCTACATATATGATAGTACCAAGATATCCAGTGCTTTTCGAACCGGTTTTTTGTATACACCTGTGTCTCCTTGCATGGTGCATTTACTATCTAAAAGTTTACTTTGCATTTAACTGCATGCATATTGGATGTAAGTTTTCAACAAATGAATAAAATTCCAGAGTTAGAGTAATAATTCCTAAATTATCTTATGATAAATTAAACGGTGTAAAATCAAAGTTTAATTTCTATTTGATATATTAAATTACATTTTGCATCTGAAACAATAAATATTCGAAAAAAATGTATTTGAAAAATACAGCATCTAATTATTTCACCTCACGCTTTCTCGAAGATACTAAAACTTTGAACGGCTTTGGTGCTAGAACTAATCCAAACTCCGGTTCAAAGTCTGTCGCTGTTTTGTTATCGGGATCAGGTAAAATATTAAATTGCTGACAAATACATGTCACAAACAAAAACAAAGTATCCTTTCCAAAAGAGTCCCCAATACATTTTCTTTTCCCCTCACAAAAGGGAATGAGAGCTTCATTCTGTACAAACTTGGTTCCATCCTCATTTAAAAATCTATCGGGTCTAAAGTTCTCCGGATCACCCCAAACGTTAGGGTCATGATGAACAGCATAAAGGTTCGCAAATACGGAAGTTCGTTTTGGAAGGAAGTAACCGTGAAATATCAAATCAGATTCCATTTTATGTGGTATACCACATGTTACAATTGCGGAAATTCTAAGAACTTCTGATATCACAGCTTCACTGTACGGCATGCTGCAAGCAAATGAACATGGTTTAATGAAACATTTTTTACAGCGTAACCAAGTTTTTAAAAGTTACTCACTTTATTTTATCTGACAGCGAAGGTATACGTATCCCCACAACATTATCGATTTCTCTTTGTAGCTTTCTCAGTATTTCTTGGTGTTCACTCAGGTAAAGAAGTGTCCATGATAATGTAGTTGATCTAATTGAATAAATAGTAATAATCTTATAACATTTTAGGACACTAATTACCTGGTAACATGAATGTCATCATGGAACTCACGAAGTTTCAGATCCCGCAAAAAATAAATCGAATACATCAGCAATCATATTGGCATCTATTAAAATTATTACAAAAACACCTTTCAAGACTTATTCTATGAAAACGAATAACTATATTTACATAAATTACTTCCACAATCCTTATAAAAGCTGGAGTTGGGATCAGTCTCGTTTTCAATTTCCAATAAATAATGATCGATATAGTCTCTTGAAGAAAGTACAAAGAATTGTCAATTTAAAATCATTTCTTAATTGAATTTGATTTTAAAATAGCCCGGGGCCTTATTACCGTAAATTTGCAGAATTAAATGTTTCTCTGTGTTTTTGAATGGAGTCTTCCAATAAATCCATCATTGTGTCCACACTTTTCACATAGTGATTCCATCTTGATATATTGGGAGCTATGAATCTCAATACTGGAGCAAAATACAATCCATTTGTTGTCAAATTCATCAGTTCTCTACAAATTTTCAAAATTCCCATTTTAAACATTTTGTCAGAATGCCTTCTAGTATTCGTGCCTTTTGTCGAAGAATACTAGTCGAATTCTTCTTGTCGAATGATCAAATCCAGTCGAATTACCCTAGATTCAGAAGTAGAGCAAATATATAGTCCAAAGCAACCCGTTCCAGACCAGACTCCACATGTAGTTAAACTTAATGCAGAAAGACCTATAGTAATTTAGTGAGAGTACTTTTAGTGGACTAGACAGTATTGCTTCTGTTACACAATGGCGCTGTAAAAAACAGTAATTAAAAGCCGTGCCAAGTTTGCCATCTGCAATAGTGAGACGTAGCAAAAAATTAAGACTTGTTTAAGATATAATTCATTTAATGAATGAATGCATATGATTACAGTTAAATGATAGTATTTTTTTGTAATTTCGACAATTTTCCTTTCTAAAATAAAATTCGGTAATAAGCTATTCGACAAGTTGTTTTTCTACTATTCTTTTTTCTTTCGGCAAAGTTCTTTTCGACTAGTATTTTTCGACAAGTGGCACAAATACTAGAAGGCATTCTGACATTTCCACCGACCCTTTCAGCCGATAGAAAATCTTATGTAAATACAAAATTACTTGAAAAAATGATCCATGGCTTCACAAATAGCTGGTTTCTTTTCCTCCCATTTACATCTTTCCCCGGTGACCATCCGCCATAATGAATTTACAACGGGAGCATTGAAAATCCGTTCACATGAAATTGGTGAACCTTCCCGTTTTTTAAACCAATCCAACATGGTTTCCACTTCGTCCATTATCATACTTTCGATTGAGGATCTATTAAACCCAAAATTACGGAGGGTTCGCACAGTAAATTTGCGTTGAGCTTCCCATGTTTTTCCAGTTGCCATCAATAAACCTAAAAGCAAAGTATCGTGTTTAAATGTAAGAATTTAGATTTTTATATTGAATTAAAAATACATACCATGTGACCCTTTACTAAATTCTAGCGGGACTGCATTATCATTCAATCTTCCAGTTGAAGCGGAATCATTAAACAGCTCCTTTATTCGTTTATGATCGTTTACTAAAATGACACTAATTAAACATACACATGTATATATAGTCACGATAAGTAATATTAAACTCTAAATTAATACACTCACTTTTCTAATCCCAATTTAATTCTGTAAATAGGTCCATATCGTTTTGCCCATTTCGTAAATGTGACGTGAGGTCGAAATCCAATTTGTAAAAGATTTCCGAGAAGCGGTAGTGGTGTTGGTCCTAATAAAGAAGCTTAACATTACACACATTTAACTTAAACAAATATTATTAAGTTTAAGTTTTTTATATTTGCAAACCTGGTAGTCTTTTGTGTCCTTTGTTTTTTGTACGATGCCAAACTAAAAGGCCAAGAAAAACTACAAAGAAACCTAAGAATATCGTAAGAAACATCATATGTTTTTCAATCTGCACGGTTTTGAGAAAGAGTAAATTTGAGTCTAACTTCAGAATGACTACAATCGAATGAATAAAAATCTGTCAGTCGTGTTCATGTATCTTGTTTCTGCTTTAAAAAAACAGTAGCCCTAAACATACACTTTTGATTATACTTGAAAACAAGTATGTATACAATGTTTTGATTTTCTGCATGCATCAAAAATTGTGTTGTTACTTTGTACACTTGAACAAGATGTGAGCACAACACATAATTTGTGATGAAGTAATATTGTACTCTCTGCAGAGTTGCAATGAATCACTACAGAACATTGCATTTTTTATCAAAAACCAGTTTTATGCCTTACTGAATACCAATTTCGTTCAAGCTGTAATCCCCAAAGAATGACCTATCACAATAAACAAAATGTAAAATTATTGCCATATAACAATTTTCACTTATTACCAGTTTGTTCAAATGGTAAGATCAGTTTAACATGAAAGTACTAACATAAATTGGGATTTTAAGATCCAGCAAAAATTAATTAGAAGGCCAGGGAATTATATTTCTTTCAAATTATAGTTCAGTGCATGTAAAGTAGTTAGGAGAAGGAAGCACATATTTGATTCGCATAACTTGAGGATCTTTATAAGAGCGACCAGTCTCATTGCTAGATTCGAAATATTGTGTTTGATATGTTCTAGACCAAAGGGTCTGCAAAGGTGGCTAGTACATTGCTATACCTAAATTCTTTTCAAGGTCAGCATCTTGTCTTCTTCAACTACAGATCATTCTATGTCAATGTCCGTAAACAAGAATACCTTGCTAAAAACAACTTTTTAGCTTACCGGTACGTAAACTTAAGCTTATAACTTATGTATATGTCATTGATGACAGTCTTCTAAAAGTAATATATACACTTATGCAACGGGGACTAATCTTTCTTTCAAAATATTATAGAAATTATTTCAATTATTCCTTAGATCTAGGTTTCAATAAAAACTCACAACAGTGCAGTCATGTTAGCAGTTATTTTTTTACCATTTTATTTTCTTGATATCAGAAACCACAAATTCAACAAAAACTTCCAATTTTGTACACGATTATTTATCTCTTTCTGGAAGACATCAAAATTTTAAACGGCTTTGGTCCCAGCATTATTCCGACATCTGCTTCAAAGTCAGGCTTTTCCTTATTATTCGGATCAGGTAGAATATTAAACTGCTGACAAAT
>JAQFZH010003408.1:0-13912 GCA_034695485.1 Entomobrya nivalis | reverse complement strand
TTTTTATTATTCATTTTATATGAACTCCTCTCACTTGTAACGTGAATTTAATGAGTTTGCAATAAAAACATTTGATTGATAAAGTCAAATCAAATTTTCAATATTCTATCGCCAGACAAAACTGGGATTTTATTATGCATATTTAAAGTAGCAATTATTTAAAGTAATCAAACTGGCATATGTATGTTTAATGACGATGAGGATAATAGGTAATAATTATTTCCATTAAATTGGACAACTTATCAACCCACTAACTACAATGTAGCGGCAGGGTTTTAAAAATAAGATTTACTGCTCCATGACGGCTTAACATAAGAGATGATCCATCATAATCTTTTTGGTTACAGGAAATGTCTACAATACGGTTCTAGGTTTATCACTTTGGCTAAAGATCGATTATCACATTGTCATATATAAGTCAGACTTTTGTACGCTTGTCATGTATTAATGGATGCGATTACTAGTTTTATAAATCAATGAATAAGGTTACGCGAGTTTTAATGAGCAGCTGAACAATGAAAAATCACAGTATTCATTCCTGATACGATAAAAGGGCAAGACCATTCTTTTATTAGTCGACAAGCAACATAGACAACAGAAGCAAACATGAGAAACATACGAATTATTGTGGTGGTTGTCATCGCAATTCTTTTGGCGACTACTCAGGTAACTTTTAAATTAAATCCAACTTTCAATCGTATGTGAACTCTAATTTTAATTTCGGTAGAAGAAAATGATACTTAAGTACATCTGACCGGAAGAGCTTTCCAGAAAAAAAGTATTAACTGATACATAACCATGCTTTTATTCAGGTTAATTCCATGCCCAAAAGAAATGCGGCGACAAGACCAAAAGCAGCCGATAACACAGGCAAATAGTGTTACAGAGATGGACTTAATTACTTGAATGAAGCAGTAACGTACGAAGTTTAATTGGAAAATTTAAAATTCATAATTCAGCATTAAAAGTGATTGTATTAAAATTCGGCAAAAAAATTTAAAACTTTTTTTGTTGGTTTGAATTTATTTTTTTATGAAAACTTATTTACTTACTCACGATTTATCTGTAAATATTTAGCGCACATAAATATATGTTTAAAATGGTTCAACAAAGTTATTTTTGATTTCATACCAGAAACCCATCAAACAATAATGGTACATTTGACATACCTAAGTCGCTGGTGCTGAGTCACATCATCATAATCATAATATATATATATATATCGTAGCTTTCATCAATATTTTATGATTGGTTGATCTATTGAACAGTTGAATTAAATGATATGCATGATAATTTATGCATACAATTTAATTTGATTAATAATGACTTCTTAGATTCACCGTCCCTGATCAATAGTCTACCCCAAAGTACCTCACAACAATAGGCCTTTAATTTTAAGAAGTATCTATACACCTGCCAATCGTTTTTTTTTATTTCAGCAGTGTGAGAATCCTCACAATCTATTTGTTACTCATTTCAGTACCAGTGTGAACGAATAGTTCTACGAAAATTGATTCACAAGATTTAAAAAAGTATATTCTTTAAAATCAATATTTGAATGTTCATATAAATTCATAATTATTGATTATAAGTTGAATGGTATTAGTACACACCTGTGAAGGTAACCGGTATTGGAATGGACAAAACCTTATAATTTTCTTTAAATTCATTTTAAAATCGATAAATTGAGGATATTTGAACAAAAAATTCGTAACACATAATTTCAACTTTGAGGCAGTAGACGGGTAGACGCCTAAATTGAAGGTTTAGAAATGATTTTGATCCCAGTGATTTTCCAGGTGTCTGACTCTCAGCTCAGTTATACATATGTAAATGCAGTATTATTACATCATAGGAGGTTAGTGATATATTCAGGTACTGATAGGATGTATCCTTAGGCGTTTAAGTGTTACTTTAGAATTTAAAATGATTACAACTCATTTCAACCCAACCAATTGTATTTTTTCTTGTGAATCATTTTGGTATTAGTGAAAGTGTGTGAAAACCTCCGAAATCAAGTTTTCACACAAATGTGATAATTTTTACCAGTTTATTTACCCACCATATAAATGCGACTAGACTTAAATGATACCGGTTTTTTGCTAAACCGAAACACCTTAAATAGTAAAATATAGAGTTTATGTAATCAAATCAGCATAAACTTATCGGTCAATTCTTGAAAGTCAATTACGTAATGTTTGTAGTTGAGTGCGTATTGTTTGGGGTCATTTGAGGTCATTTGGGGTCATTCGGGTCAAGTTACGACATGTTTGCGGGCAAGTGTATCGATTGGTACAATAAAAAAATGTCTATTTAAAAAGCATGGGACCGTTACTCCGGTAACGGTCGACCGATTTGGCTGGTTAACGAACTTGACCGAGCTATGGTCAATAGTAATCGATTAGTGAAAACCGGAATTCAAAAATTCCTTGAAATAAAAAAGTCGTCGGTATGTGTATGGGATTCGATGAGTTGGTAGAAGTCTGCGAATTTGACTCTGCAAATTAACCGGACACCGGAGTTCCTAAAAAAAATGATTTGGTTGGAATATTATTTTGCTAGATAATTTTATTATTTATTATTTTTGTGTAGGGTATTCCTCAACAGGGAAATTAAATAGATAAGCTTCATAGATTTTGTATTGTATGTATGAGTATAAACATACACTCAAAGTAATTAACAGTTCATACCAGCTCTAATTTGAGAGTTTTCGTACTTGTCGTTTTGTTTGATTGCAAGATTAAACCACAATTACTACCCGTTGTCTCACGAGATAATGAATATGCAAAGGAGATTGTGTGAAGGAACTGGTTATAACGTGTTCCTATTTATTGATAAGCTAGATAAGGTTTATCTGTTCCATTTTGCATAGACAAGGTTAGATAGCAAACAAACCATGTACAATGTATTTGTGTTTAGGTTAAATCGATTCATTTAAAAAACAGGTGTTCAAGGCGTACAAATCTGTTTTTTTTTAATATCGTGTTTAAAATACAACAGAAACGTTAAATTGTAACTGTTCGATCATACATATAACCATGTGTTTATTAAAAATGAAAAATAAAACTGTTATATTTCTTACAATTTATTCCGCCTTACTTACTTTTTATTTACTCTTCACCAAAAGTTCTAAAAATGGAAGGATAAATAATCAATCATTGATATTCCCAGCTAATATATCCCACTACGATTTCCCCCCACCCCCGCATATATCTTTTATAGAGGAAATGCGTAGTTTTCCATGGATATCGTACAAGACCATTGTTCAAAAATTTGAAACCACACAAAAAGATTATCCAGACTTAGTCGCACTCCATGAAATACAGCGACTCTCCGACATACTTTTATACAAACTTGTTCACTTTTTAATAAAGCCCCCCTCAGCTCCAATGAACCAATCATGTTTAACTTTAAATGGTAACGGACCTCCTCTTTTTGAAATGCCCGACATACCAGCTTCGTTACGCGAAGAGTTCAGCAAACCTTTATTGTGCAAATCATTAATTAAACCGCGTAAAGTTGGAATTCTGTTACAATTTGGTTTTGATGTAGACTCTTTAGAAATTCATTTAAATGAATTAAATGATTTTGTAGACAAATTTTTCCTAATTGAAAGTGTTAAGCCACATTCCAAGTTTTTCACCCAGAAGCCACTCATGTGGGATTTGATAAAGTTGCAAGAAAGATTTCTCAAGTTTGCGGAGAAAGTTGTCCACTTTGTGGTGGATGATGCCGATCTAGTCAAACGGGAAGCCGAGCAAGTAGTGGAAGAAAGTGAAGTTGAAAAATTATTTAAAAGGGAATGGCTCCAAGAGCAACTCAGATGGGAAAAGTTTTTGGAGTGGAATTCCGCAACAAAATATTTTTCTAAGGATGATTTAGTAGGTAAAAAAATGTAGAACTATACATTCAAAATATTTAATTAAATTAACAAACTGTATAAATTAAATAAAAATTTTATTCAAAAGGTTTCGGAGATGTCGATGAGATTCCATCAAGACACGACGTAATTTCCCTAAAAAACTGCCAATTTAACGCATCATCCGTTGACATTGGAATCTGGTTCCCTTTTGACGGAATGGACACAGTATTTAAACCTGATTTTCCTGTGTTGGGTCACAAGTACACTTTGGGAGATCCCACGTTTTGGACTGTGGCATCCGCCAAAAAGTATTACAACAAAAGTGAGAATCAATATCCTACTCGGATGCGAGGAGAAAGTCCAACGTTTTTATTGGGAGGCATGCATCTCTCAAGATACGCATATCCGCCGTTTCAGTTGACGAAACTATTGACCGCTTCGGAAGCTAGTGTGGAGAATTTAAAACAAGCTATTGAAGTTGGAATTCTGTTTGGTAAAAATAAAACGGAGGAGGCGGAGGGAAAGTTGAACCAATTAAGTGGTTCTATGAAACGGAGAGTACAGAGTATGGAACAGTTTCAGAAGTCGAGAGGATTTAAAGAACAAAATGCGATTGTGAAGATTCCATGGTTTTTACAGTGTAATCGGGATAGATATCCGGGCTTTTGGAAAGAACATGATTTTAGGTTGGATGGCAACTAAGTTTAAAATCGAAAATATGTATTTTATTATGTGCTATTAGCCAAGATTGTATTTAATTTGCATTTGACACTGAGTGTAATGTTTTTGTAAGGTTCAAGTTGAAGTTCGTCAATTTATTTTGAAACGAGCATGAAATAAAATTTGATTATAATTATTTATAAAATGAAATAAGAGTTTGGATTTAGAAGACAAGACGACTTCATATGTAATAAGACATTAATCTTTTATGTTGTTTAATGATGATATAATAAGACAAACAGTAACACAAACATAACTTACCAGTATGAACAGTAAGAAGACAAATAGAATGAAATTGGAACCGAGTTTCGGAAAAATCATGGTTTTTGTATTGAAGTTACGTTTATTTTCAAAGAAATGAAATAAAATGAATGCACAACTGTTTGCAAGAGTGAATAGATGTAAATGGTTACTTTTTTAAATATTCTCTTTCAGTAATTTATTATTTTTAGAAGAACACTGTCATGTTATCACTTCAAACATTATTTTTTATTGAATGACGTCAACTGTTAGAAATTAAGTGCTTATTGATCACCATCACCAGCAACTGCCATTTAATTGCTCTACGCGAACCTATCAATAGAATTCCATTTTGTAAAAGACTGCATGCAAACTTTTACGAGCAATATGGTTTAATTTTATATAAAGTTGGATAGACGTGTCATTTACATTTACGGGTAACTTATACGCGCATATCATTTTACGACCGCTGGTGTATTGAATCGCGGACTTTATTGACTTTTATCCCAAACATGTTTTAGTACATATATAAGTGTACAGCAGCATCAGGTATTTCGTAAAATAATGTTTACGCTTACCGCAATATGCTGCGTACTACTAATTTATTAGAACACATATTTATGCGTACATGAAACTGGAATCAAACGTAATCATTGAGGTTTTCTGGAACACAGTTGTTATAAAATTGTTCTTAAAATTATTATTGCAGACGGTATATAAAACAGTATATTGTAGAAATACTATTTAACATTCTATTGCCATGTAGATTTTAAATGTTAAAAGAATCGAATAAACGGCGATATAGAAAGCTTTCGTCATCAAGGAACCGTTCCCTACCCATTCCTACTGTTTTTTCTCGAGTAACAACGGCACTATTTCCAGGAAGATTTGTCTGTTATTAAAATTTTAGAAAGAATGTCCTTTGTACTTACACCCACCCACCTATGATTTTGTTATTAAAGAAACAACCTTATAAACAAGCAATGACATTCGTCAGAGTTGTTAATTTAGATTTGCAAATTCTATTTTATACCAACTTTTAAATGATTTTGATTAGCCAATATACAAATTTTTAAATTCATCTACAAGGATTTTTTTGGGTAACTTCCATTGTATTTTCAAGATGAAGAGCCAGACTGAGCCTTTAATTAAACAGACTTTCCCTTGGTAGCCTTTTGTGTTTCAGTTCCTTTTTTAGCTTCGACAGCCATGCCCTATGAATAAAAATGCAAAAAATTGTTACATTAAACTTTCTAAAACGTTCACCAAGGATAATTATTAAGAATGAATATTAATTTTACATACTAGTAGGAACAATAAGAAGAAAAACAGAATGAAATTCGAAATGTTCTTTAAGAAAATCACAATTGATTTTTCTTTCAGTTTTCAAGGAATTGGATGGGATGATTCAACGTGTACTCAGAGCAAGACGCGAAAGGTGTGGTGTGATCAAATAATTTGGAGAAGCTTTTCATATATATACTGATTTTATTTCAAGAGCATTCCCGGTTGGTCGTTAAATTGCATTGACGTCAAATTGTTATTTTTTTATGTTTATTCCGTAGCTGAAAAGCGAAGCTCAGCGGAGTATTGACTTTAACGCGTTTATCTGTCTGTCCGTCACCACGATAACTCAAGAACGCCTTGACCGATTTTGCTCAAATTTGACATGTAGGTCACTATGGTCAAGGGCAAGAACGCTATTGATTAGCCCTGTTTCAGTCTTTCATTTCATGAACATTTAAAGCTCGTCGTTAAATTTGTTTGAATTCAACGTTTAATGGTTGGTAACCTGGAGCCATAAAAGTGGTGAAACAAATTCCAGTAATAAATACCTCTATGGTTTTAAACAGCAATAAAACAGCCACTTGTAGTTTAGTAGTTGTAATAAAATCCCATCAAGACATGACGTAGTTTTCCTAAATAACAGT
The DNA here is from genome assembly GCA_034695485.1 of Entomobrya nivalis. NCBI lineage: Eukaryota > Metazoa > Arthropoda > Collembola > Entomobryomorpha > Entomobryidae > Entomobrya > Entomobrya nivalis. The sequence goes on along the minus strand of JAQFZH010003408.1, from coordinate 7,159 downwards.
AACTTTGACGCATCATCTGTTGACATTAAAATATGGTTTCCCTTGGAATGCATGGTCACGGTTTTTAAACATGAGTTCATGGCGATTGGTCTCAAGTATACTTTAGGAGATACGATGTTTTAGACTGATCCGCCAAAAAATAAATTCAACAACGAAACTAAGAATAAGTATTCTATCCGGAGATCCAACTTTTTTATCGCAAGCATGCATCTCTCAAGTTACGCATATTCGCCACTTCAGTTGCCGAAATTATTAACTGCTTCGAAATCTAGGGGAGGAAATTGGAATCAAGCTATTGGAGTTCTGTTTGGTAAAAATAAAACGAAGGAAGCGGAGGAAAAGTTAAGTGGTCTTATGTACGGGAGAGTACAGAGTATGGAAAAGTTTCTGAAGTTGAAAGGATTAAAACAGGAAAATGCAATTGTAAAGATTACATGGTTCTTAATGTGAAATTGGGATAGATACCCGAGCTTTTGGAAGAAACGTGGTTTTAGATTAAAAATGTATGAAAAAAGTAGATTTTTTAAAACATACTTTATGTTTCTTTGAAGAATAATTTATTCAATTGATGTACTGAATTATGATGGTTTGATTTTGTTAAACTGAGAAACTTAATTTAAACAAAGTTTGTAAGTATTTTGATTATTAAAAAATCCGAAGAGTAGTGTATAGTAGCTTGAAAAGCATGATTACGTTTTAAGACAAGTTTTAAAGCAAAGAATTTCACCCTTTCAAATTTTAACTTACAAATTTTATTTTAGACTAAATTAATTTTAAATTTTAGGAACAACAAGTAATTCTTCGGACCGTTTCCATTCCATTGCCGAGACGATCAGTGTGAACGTGAATGTCGTCAAACAGACTTTCCTTTCTTTTTCTTTGCTGTTTCAGTTTCTTTTTTCGATTCGGTCCCCATGTTCTATAATTAAAATATTTGAACAATTTGCAACTCTAAACTTCATAAAAACATTTATGAATGATAAAGTAATAAAAGAGTGAGTCACTTACAAGTAGGAAGAATACGAAGAAAAACAAAAGGAAATTTGAAATATTCTTGAAAAAGTTCATAGTTGAAATAAATAAGATGATTTAACGCGTACTTAGAGACAGGCAGGGGAATAGATGCAAATGAATATTTTACAATCGCTTTCAATGATTTAATTTTTTTTATTTAAGTACTTCAAGGTTAGTCATTAAATTTATTTGACGTCAAATGTATTAAATTTTAATATTTATTGTTTTGTGCTTAACAAATATCACAACTACATAAGTTGTTAATTTTAACGAGTACTATCTGAGTTATTTGTGTGGGACGACAACGAGATGTTGATCTGTTATGAATCGAGATAAATTAAATACTTACTACGTGTTTTACAACTGCACTGGTATGTAATAATAGTTATTTCTTAATATTGTATCGTAAATCGTTTTACGGTCCATTATGCATTTAAATTGTACTTTTATTCGATTTTTTCATGAAAATATTTGATTAGTGCTGCTTTACATATTGTGACTCGTAAACAATAAATAACTTACTAAATAATTCTAAAATGTAAGAGATATTTAACAATAGTTTTCTTTAAAACTGATTTAAGCCTATCGTCTCTTAACTAAATCCGCTTTAATGCCCACACATTATTTTTAAATGCATAAAAAACGTACAATGTATATACATATAACACCTTTTATATTCATTTGTACTGGGATAAAAGTAGTGTTTGATACGGCTATACTAAATGTGGTTAAATAATTCTTTCGTATGGATTAAAGCATAACAGCCAGTGTGCATCTCTAACAAGTAATTTCGTCTGGAGTCTCTCTCTTGTCACTATTGAATTATAATGATACCATTAAAATACCCCAATGAATTTTTAGCAAAGCTTTATAGTTGAGCTGATACATAAATCGAACTTCATACCTCCCACATCTAGTCCATATTTGGTTCCTTTGCATCCGCTTCCAGGACAAACACAGAACCAACCATACCCAGGAACTGTCAAATGTACACATATATAATGTATTGCATAATGCAAGGTAATATGAGCAAAATATTAGCTTACACGATAGAGAAAGCTTTCGTCGACGAGAAATTTTCCCCTTCCCATTCCAATTGGTTTTTTCTCGAGCTCATATAGCAACAGTGGCACTCTGTCAAGGAATAGTTTGTCTGTAGTTTTCCAGGCTAGTCGCTGAATCCAATCTTTTGCACGGTCATTCTAAAAAAGAGTATTATAAACTATCTCAAATGACTACATACGTTATATACCTAGCTAACTGTTCAGCAACAATGTAAATGCATACCAGAGTTGCTGCATTGGCTGCAAGGCGATAGGTATAGGAAGCCTTGATAATTTTGTAGATAAGATGTCCAATGTACACCCATCCATAGTCACCGTCAAATAAATTCAAAACAAAGAACACAAAGAGCATCAGGTTGTAGACATGCTCAAACTTCATGAGTGAGTCGAAAGCGTCATTGTCATTGTTAACTGCACGCTTGACCGCTTGAAGGTGAGCCCAATCCCCATCTTCTCTAAGGAACTCACTCAGAGAGATATTTTGGACATCATTTTCATGGTTACTGATTCTTATGTTTATTTCTCCCATTTCAAGTTTGAGTGTTTTGGAATTGGTCAACATCAGATTAGCAACAGTATCCATGTGAATGCCACCGCAGAAATGTATGATTAGTCCAATAAGGCCAAAGAGAAAATTTGCCGTTGTGAGATTCTTTCCATATTGCTCCTCATAAGCATTAAGACACGTGTCATTCATTTGGCCTTGTGTCCAGACAAATAGTCCAGTTGCGAACGATTCGGAATGGTATAGGAGAGTGAGTTGAGGTGTCCAATTCGTTACTCCCACCGTCCAAATTGTGATACTGACAGACACCAGGATTGAAGTTACCCCAATGATCATTGCATAAGTCATTGTTGAGTAGTGCCGAGAATTTGTTTCTTGATTTGGTTTTCGGAATAATCGAAGTTTAAAGCGACTCACGAGCATTCGCCTAAATTTTTTCTGACGTCGCAAAAACACATAAACATAATACAACTTCGTGACCAGCATCATGATAAAAAACATCATGTCGATAAAATTTTCCAAGCCTCCATATACGAGATTGTAAAGAACAAAAAATTTGACCAGAATGAACGACTGCAATAGTGACATTCCAATGAAGACCGCGAAGCATACCTGAAAGACAAAAACGTTTGTCATGATTTTTGAAATCTTTAAGTATGCTTTAGAATTTAGGTTCTGTTTATATTCAAATTCATATACATATATGCATATTAGCTTGCGCATGTTTGGAACACTTGCTAATGCAATTTGATGTGTGAAGAAATAAATAACTTTTAAACTGACTCATAAAATAAACGACAACTGGTAGAGTAAAGTTATTGTACAACTGGTTTCATGTGAACCAGCTAATATGTGTATTTTGTCTGTCGAATCCTCCACTTACAAATACACGAGCAGAGTTGAGGTTTACTAGCAAAGTTACTATTGTTATTTTTTGGGAAAACGTATGATAGCATTTTCAACAAGGTAAGCTACGGTAGGTCAAATAAAAAACGAAACCAGTGAAGGGAGCAGTTTGCATCCATAAACTAAAATTACTGTTAGAAAAACATTATTCCTATTTCGTCATCAGACCATCAATCTATGTAATATTTGGAATATAATAAAACCTATTTTACATGTATGTAAACCAAAGTAGAATGGTTTGAAAATATATGCAAGCATATATCTTGAAGTGTTAGTTTAAAGAATGGTTGCATGCGTTCGTCTAAATATAACACATGGAAACAAAATAGTTTTAGGTGGTCATTTTTATGCAGTCTTGTGTATTATTTACTCGCCTATGCAATATATTAGAGATTATATAAAATATTATCTTTAATCATATGCATTCGAAATATTCGCGGTTAGCACATGTAGTTTGATTTATATTGATATGATCCTGGTGATGTTTTAATTTTGAGATGGAAGGACAATACCAATTGGAAAGATTCATTTTAACTAGATCCACGAAATAAAAAGGAAAAAATAAGCATCATTGCCACACTCTCTCGTCTCGCTTTATCGTAGGGCGACGACACAATAACTTTTAAGTACAAACATTTAGAAATAAGTGGTAGTTTGGTTCTTACAAATTGTTTTATGGAATGTACATTTGTTGCACGAAAAATACTCAAACACGAATACTCGTACACAGTTCTATATGTATATGTTGTTCTATATAAAAGCCATACGTAAACTCTCAACATATTTCTTATTCACGATATTCTTTGACTCAACTTGGCGTGCCCTTTCACATGTACATTACAACAATTTCTTGTTTGCCTTTATATCAATTCACCCCAAAAGTTTTGTTCTTGTATAATTGATGTCATTAGTAAATAGCCAGTTTTTATGTATTAGTAATATAAGGCGTTGATTATATATTTTAATCTTGCATTAAAGATTTATGAATCTTTATGATTTAAGATGAAAACGATATAAATGTCAGTGTGAAATACTTCTCGTAAATTTATATTCGCTAATATTCAACTACGTTTTTACTGACACGCTAATAAACAAGAACTTTCTTACCTTTTGAGTGACATTGGGTGTACAATCAGACCATGATGTCGTATTTTCATCCAGATTCTTTGTAGGGTTGAAGGGACTGACACACATCCAGTACATTACTTTCAGGTATGCTTCCAAGTAAGAAGGCTCTTGAACTGTTCCATTATCCTGGACGTCATCAATGTCAATGCAAACATGGCCTTTCCCAGAAGTATTTGATAATGTCAAGCTTCCCTGCTTATTTCCTGCCTTGCATTGGCTGCCGTCTTTAGTTACCCCATTTTTTGCTTTCTCTCCTGTATTTTTATAATTATTTATTTCTCTAAAGAAGTTGACGTACCTTGATGACTTGACGACTTAAACATATAAGGTAAACCCTAGTCTGTATCTACAACAAAAATATAGCTTACAAGCTGGAAGTAGCTTTCAAATCGCGACATAAATCGCCTTACCTGATTGTCGACTTGCTCCATTTTTACGAGATGTCTCCTCCGGCCATGAATATGAACTCAAACTGTCGTTCTCGACGAGCGTATTTCTAGTGCCACCAATACCTGAAGGCTTTAGTTTAAAACTACTTAATCCAAGGACTTTTTCAGAATTTTCACTACTGCTACTATTACTATTAGGGGATAAAGGTACAACTTTTACGCAGGCTGACATGTTTTCTTAAGCTATTCGTGAAGAACAATTTTTATTTGTTCATCAAGTGTTCAAAATACGAAATATTTTTTTACGCAACTTTAGAATTCAAAAAATACAGTGTAATATAATAGATTATCAAAGTAATTTAAAAACGAAAACAGTTTTCTTTAGTGAACGAAGTGGAAAGCTAAACTAGTGAATTTGGAATGGCGATTTGTTCGACTTTCTGGAAGGTTTTTGCCCTTCATTTAATTTTTACCTTTTTATATGTTATCCATTTGGTATGATAATACATTGGCTTTGTAAATAATATCCATATTATAGTAATTTGAACTTAAAATAGATATGATATGTAGGGCACTAGTTATAGTGTGTATTACCTTCAATTTTACACCCCAACCCTTGCAATTTTTTCTAGATTGGAAAGTAAGCAAAGAAAGAACATTAGCTTACTCTTTGGGGGGTCAAGTGGAAACTATAAATTTAATATTGCACGCAAACTAAACCGTACATCAATATTATGCTTACATTATACAATACCAAACGAAAATGTAGAATGATTCATATCCACAAGTAAAACATGGAAAAATTGTAGAAAAAACATGAAAAATCGATTATAATGATGCACAACATTGTCATTTTAAAGAATCTCAATCTGAATTGTATTTAATCTCAATCTCATTCAACTTCCAGTTTAAAAAATTTACAAATGTTATATTGATTTTTAAAATGATGTTATGATGCTTTATACAAGGGTTCAAAAATTTCCAGTTTCGGAATATTAGCCAACCATGGTGGAAATTTGGGACAGAAATTTTCGTAAAAATAGATTTTTACGATGCAACAAGCTACTGAAGCATATATTTTTGCGAAAAAACAAACATATAAATGAAAAAGGAAATTGAAACAAATATTCCATTAAATAGAGAGCACATCGTTCAATACAATGTATATTAGTCATTTATAAACCATACTTTTGCTAAATGAACCATGCTCAACAAATGGTTATTTATAACTTTCTTTCGTCACAACGTTTTTACCGTAGTAAACATACAAAACAAACTATTATCAACCAGAACATCCTTCATGAACCTATTCATTCATTGTACTGCTTTTCTTGACAGTCTCTCCTTAACGTATTGACAACTTTCAGTGAAACGCTTGCTCATAAACTTTATCTGTTTCTCACTTCCTTTGTGACAAACATGCGTCACAACCGAAAGTCTAAAATTAAATTTGCCGATATTGTAAATTGGCTATTGAATTTCAATGAAATCAAGATACGAAAATCCTTAAAAGTTGGATTTAATATGATGATGATTCGTAAATTTGTAGCTTGTATCAATATTTGGCATAAACAACCAGCATATATAAACGACAGTAATTTTGTGTTAATACATCATTCATGTCATTATCCCAGATGATTTCAGAGTATTCCGTAAACCATTCAAGCAATTACTCTGAAATCATGAAGAAAATTTCAATTTTCATTTTACTTTTTTCCTCCACCGTCAACTGTCATCATGACATAATAAGTCACGGCTTTTGCTCCGGTGTCAAGCAAGAACGAATTCGTGGAACTGACCTAAAAACCGGAACATTCTACCAGGTCACCACTAAAAACACAGACAAATGTCACATGATCTGGTCATTCAATGCGCATTCTACATACGGTCATCGTTATATCCTCGAAGATAACAACTTCTCGAACCTCTACAAATACCAAAAAGGTGGATCCAAGTACTTTGACTCCCAATGGTTTTTCCTACCTGCCAAAGGACACACTGGGTGGTATCACCTGGCTAATCGTGGTATTCCCGGGGAATTCGCTGCCTGGAGCCATAACGGCGGGGAGACAATTGGCACTAACCGATACTACATGATTTTAGACCCAACCTATTCTCCAGAGAATCCGAAATCCGAATACTTGTTTAAACCA
>JAQFZH010003407.1:0-13913 GCA_034695485.1 Entomobrya nivalis | reverse complement strand
AACGAAGGTTATTGACTCACATCCAATGTTTCGTCCAATTATAGATCGAAGCTATTCTTGGACTCGAAGTTCTTTTCAAGATGGTCGATTGGTTACCAACATCAGACAGTATCGTTTCGTGAGTTGTCATAAAGAACAAGTGCCTTGGACAAGTCAGCTAGCAGAACTCATTTCCCCTTTTGACAAATCAACGTGGCTACTAATTTTAACACTGTGCTTTTTTGTGTCATGGATTGCAAAAATATCCAACAAGTCACTAGGAAAAATACAAAGTGCATCTCTTTTTGAGATTAATTTTTTCATGTTTTGGTCAATTGTAGAGCAGGGTTACAGTCTGTTGGACGTAGCAGCCAGCAAGTGTAGGAAAACTTCGCTTTTGGTGTGTGTCTTCTTTGTGCCGATTGGCTGGTTGTATTTAAGTACACTTTATAAAGGAGAAAACGTGACCAGATTGACAGCAGAACCGCCACTAGTCAAGTTTGACACTTTTGAGTTGCTAAATCGAAATCAATTTAATATTTGCAATCGAAGGGCTAACTTGGAAGCTGATAGAAATGCACAATTCTATGATATTAGTGAACTTGTCAAGTTACATCAGAAACACGGCGCTGTAGCTGGTCATGAGGCACTGCCAGTCGTCTCTCAATTATGGAGAGAGATTACACAAATGCTAAAGCCTTACGACACCTCAGCACACAGTCATAAGTTCTTGAAAGAAGAAATACCGAAGCAGCTGTGGAAATACATCGATAACTCATCAATGTTGCCAGATTCTGGACAAGGATATTATGAAAATATTTCCACAATTCTTAGCATTCATATGAACCAGTGTAACAAGTCCGCAATGATATTGGAAACGACAGAGGCCATTCAACTTCACACAATTCAGAAGCACTCGGGTAAACCGAGTTATCTTGGAAAAGAAAATGTACTTGAAAAGTTTCTTGCTTACTTTTTCCATAATTATTTTCCACCTAGCTCATATAATCGTCCAAGTTATCTTTTTGGCGCGGGCATATTTCAGTGGTGGCAGAAGTACGCTTAGTTTTCGCTAGTTCTAAAAACGAGTGTTCATGTTAAAAGACTAGCCTCTCTAAATAATCAAAATGGTACATCTGAAGTTGGTGAAAGCAAAATGGCCGTTGTTATTCTAACTCTCATACCTGCCCCTGGCCTACTTATATCTCTGAGTGTATTTTTGATCGAAATAATTTCCAGCCGATCACGACGAAACAATATTGTTTCTCTGTACAAAACATGTTTAAATCTGGTATTTAACTTCTTGCATCATATTGGTCGGGTTGTTCCAAAATTAAATGAAGAAGTGGACAATATGTTTAAAATAGACGTACAGCCACAATTATGTGCTAATGTTCAATGCTAGATGTTGGGTATATAGCACAGGAATTATGTATTGCTGGGATATGCACTAAATGTTATGGTGGAATAATTGCTAATTGCGTTTCGAGTGAATAAATTTTGAGGATTAGTTTAACTGTGTGTGTTGACAAGTTCAGATTAATTACATGTCATAAGTGTTAATGGATGTATTTTTTCTTTGAAAATTGATCTTCAACTAATAATTAATTAAAGTTAATATTAAGAGTGCACAATTTAGTTTATTATTTATTATAATTTAATTGTAAATTGAAAAATATAATTGGGAGAACATGTAATAAATTTTTTTTCGGGTTGCTTGCGAAATGTAGAATGCGCGCTTGGATGAATGCTTGTTATTGAACGGCTCCTTTAAACTGACACTTAAACTAACTGCTAAATTGTGAAAATATATATGCGCATTACAAGAGCATAAAGTTTCCCCAGCATCACTAACAAAAATTTCCGTTTCCGTTTCCGAAATTATTAATAACGATTAGGTGTTTAAATGGTCCAAAAAAATTATTATAAATTTGATTGACTTACGATTTAGAACAACGTTCTCAACGTAGGGTTCGTTTGTACTTGTCGATTCAGAATAATGATCATCAATTATGATTGAAGACGAATAAGCTACTTGTTCATGAATGGGCTGGCAACTATTCCTATTTTGATGGGATTTTAGACCTTTTGGATAATAAAAATGTTTTTCGCATTTCTCACACTTTAAAGTTGGTGTTCCTCTGTGTTTGTCTATGTGACTTTGATGATTAGCCCTCTTTTTAAAAACTTTTCTACATGATGGCCAACTGCAAGAGTAGCTGGTTTTAGACCTTTGTAAATGTTCCCTTTTAAAATGTCGTTCGACGAACACTTTAATTTTGTTTGAGACTGAGCACGTTGGCAGGGAACAGTGAAATTGACGTGTGTTTGGGTTCCAGTAAAATTGTGGTGGTGGAGGTGGTGAACTAGCATCTCCCTCGGACGACTCATATTTTTCACTGACATCATTTTCATAATCGTCATCTTCGTTTTGGATTGATAATGGATCTAGACAATTTTCTGGATGGATGGAAGAATAGCCAAACGAGTCGTTTAGGAGTTTGTGGATGTCGTGGTACACAAATGGATATTTAAATGCCACAACGTTATCTAAACCCAAATAAATTATTATATTATAAGCTTGGTTAGGTTTTTTATTATTGGTTTGTATGTTTTTTTTTATTTAATTAACTTACGGCTTTTAACAAATTGTCTACACTGGTCCACCCATTTGGAATATTGATTGGTTATCTGGTGAGGATAATTTGCTGGTTGGTTTTGTATTTTACTTAAAATCTCACTTTGAAGTTCCCAAAATTTGTTGAGTTGTGTCGAAATTTGAGTGTAGATTTGTTTACATGTTTTCACTGTAAAATAGCAGGGTTCACAAATTGATAAAAGGTTTACTGATTGACTTTGATATAATAATTGACTGTCTTGTGGAATGTCGAGTAAAAGTCTTAAAAGAAAAAGAGCTTCAAGTTTGTCTAAATGGTGATTAGTTGATAAGATTAACTGGGAACAGACCAAGCAGCTATTGTGAATATCAGTTGCCATTTTAGTAAAAATAAATTATGGGAACCGAGATAGGTTTTGTATTTAAAATTAATTACGATAAAACTCAAGTTATTAGTATTTTTCTTTTTTAAAGACGTAAAGTGCATGTACGTATACAAAATGTATATCTTTCTTGTTGCTCGTCAAGCTTACCAAAACAAACACACAGCTGTCTCTGTAAAGTACATTTATTCTGTAAGCTTGCTTGGCAAACATATTTTTTCACTGAGAACAATACGCATGTGCTCAAATGCGCCTATTCATATGAAAGCTGGGCTACATATTGTTGAGGACGGAATGACAGAAAATGCATAGAAATAAATGTATAGCGAGAGTGCATGAAAATATTATGCTTAATTTATAAATAAATTTCAACTTAATACGTAAGAAAATGCAATTGTAAATATAATATGCACTTCTCAGTTGGATAATGCATTTTTTTCTATAGTATCTTCAATATCACTAGGCTCGATTTATTGTACGGTCTCAGTCATGATATGCATGACATTGCAGCAGAATTTGTAAAAATTTGTATGCATTACCATTGAGTACCTTAATATGTAAAGCTGAAATGAGAAATATTTCCTTAAACCTAATCAAATAATTTTAGTAAGTATTTTGTCCAAGCATAAATCCGCCGACTTCACATAATTCAGATAGACTTTATTCCAAGAAGTGTATTGAAGCCGTGCTGTGAAGAAATGCTCTATGCCGTGCACAATTCAAAGTATGAATATTTACTACCAGGTAAAGTTAACATAGTTATTCAAACCAAAGAAGCTGTTTAAGAAAAAGGAATTGATGAGAAATAAAGGCGTCACAGAAGCAAAAGAGAGGACAAATAAAACCGCTTGCGTTTCTATTGTGTGTGCAATCTCTACATTTGGCCTAGAAACTAACATAAGTAATTTTCACTTTAAATGTTTGAAGGAATGTGTATTAGGGATGAAATAATGAATCGCTACAGGCCCCTTGCTAACATAACGCCTTAGCAGTCTAGGCCCTAGTGTCTATATAGACACTTTCAGAAAAAAATAGATTAATTTAAGTGTCTGATGCAAACAGCTTAATCACTTTATCGAAACGAAGCGCGTAAGCAAAATTATTGAAGGTAGTTATTCAAGCCTTCTCATGTCGGTCTTCAGTTTCTTCAGTTTACTTGTTTTACACCATCCAAAATTATTGTCTAAGCAGAAGAAAGATAACAGAAAAGGACTCAACTTTAAATCAAATATGTTACAAAAATGTTTTTGTTGGATAAATATACATTATTTCTTCTTGGTTTTACCGTTGGCGCCAGCGGTTTGACTTTACCACATTTACCAAAAGAGATTAGCGTAGTGAATGCTTTTGCCGACTGCACGACACGAGTGATCAATTTTATAGGTTTTGAAATAGATTTCCCTGTATTAACCCAACCCATTGTGCTCTTACGTTTTATGTATCTTGGCTTAGTGAATGCCTTGTATACGTTTGAGTGAATGCCGTATAAGGCACAAAACTTCTTAGAATGGATAACGGAAATGAACCTGTCCCGATTCAAGGAAAAAGGATTTACTTCAACTAACACTACAAGGTCACATACATTTTATACGGCATTTTTTATTGTCGATTCTGACATACTGTTTGATAATTTGATTAATGTCATGTGTAGAATGTGCATTTATTGCAAGCATGATTATTGCATGCTGATGATGATCATCTTCCTCATCCTTGATCATCCTTGTTACTACCTAGCAACTATTTATTGTTAGGCGACCTACTACCTCTATTGCAATGCTAATTTTGTAATGTATTCTATTGTACAACCTTATCGTATGACGTACCTGTATTCTTGTATGCAAACTATGCAATTATCTCACTATACCTCACGAATATTATTAAATACTCTGCAGTCTCCTTGCTGACGGAAAACGACAATCATACTCAGAATGTCTTCTTAATTATTTCCACACTCACACATAATAGTACGGAGCATAAATCGGACACTGGGCCTTATCCCAACTTACCCCGTAAAATCATTATTTTACAATAATACATACATACATGAACGTACAAAAGCGTACTTAAACGTACATATACGCCTTCATGTATACATCTTTCGCCGCAATCTATAGTTGCATATCAGATTTTTACATTCTTCTCGTTTTTTCGTGTTTGATGTGACATAATTTTGAGCGTTATCCCGGAGTCGAGAACTCTAAAAAAATATTAGCATAATTTTTTAATTCATTTAAGTTATGTAAATATAAGACAAGATAATATCCTTTTTAGCGTGTGCCTAACTTGCCTAAGTAATGCGACAATTTAGTAAAGTATTACAAAGTAACATACGTTACGATATAGTTTTTTTATTTAGATACTTATCCAAATATTTTAGTATCAAAAAGTAAAAACAATCGTATTTTTATCTATTGTACAACGAGAACGTATGTACTCACTTTAGTTAAAAACTTCGTACTTGTTTTTGACTTTGCAGGATACCAAATTTTATTAACTATGCAAGAAACAGTCTATAAATATGGTTAGGTCAAACACGTGTTTCGAACTGTCATAACTAACATTTATCCGTCATATTTATTGAGCGACTTTAGCATTAGGCAATGTAAGAAGAGCTGTATTCCAGAAAAGTTATATAAAGCTTACTTTTTACCCAAACACTAGTAGCTAAAGGGCAAGACGACGACGTAATTTTGAAATTGCTTATCGATCGACATTTCTTCGTCACTTTAGTTGGCGGACAAGTTGAAACAACTGTAAAATGCTATAACCTTTGCTGAATTAGAATATGTCTTGACTTCGTGTTGGTAGCACTTCTGTGTTGCAAACCTTATGACAAACTTATAAAAAATAAAGTAAATTTCGTTTTACAAAATTGCCCCGCCCGAATTTAAAAACGTATTAAAAAATTGAATTGCAAACCAATTGCATTGTTCGTAATATAAACTCTGAATTTATAATTATATTGCCCTTCTGTTAACAATGTTGCTACTTTCTAAAGGAGCGTTTCAAGTGTTATCCATAATTCAAACAATTATACCATTCCCTTTCTTGGTTAGTGTATTCCCTTTCTTGGTTAGTTAAATATCAACCAGTTAAAATTAAAACCTCACCGTTACCAATACAAGATATTTTCGGAAATCTCAATTTTATTTATGATGCTGCCAATTGGTCTCATTCGAATAGGTTGGCTAGTAGTACACTGGAAATCTTACACACTTTTTAATATTGTCGAGTTGATCGTTTACGGCATATTTACGTCCACTATATTAATTTACCTACCTGTCTTCATTGTTTTTAACATGGAAACTAATTCAATTATCGCCGTGTTAAACAATGCGATAGATCTTGAATTCTATTCGCAGAAAAATAGGCAAACAAACAATGTACAAGTTTTAACCGGGAAATTATCTATGAAACCATTATTTGCGTATTTTATTGCAATTCCAGTCGTATTATTGGCTTTAGTATTTGCCGCAGGTGCTTTAACGTTTTCCTTTCTCCCATTAAATCTAATCTTTGGAGAAGGCCAGGTTATAAAAGTATTATCGGCGTTGTGGTATGGAATCATTACAGCATATGGTGCAATGAGCAGTTTAGCAACTTTGCTGTTAACAGTGATCTTCTTAGAGCATATGATCGAATTTACTGGGAAAATATGCCTAAATGATGGAAAATTTTACAAAAATTGTCATAGAAACAGAATGGCACAGATTTTACTAAAATGGTATAGTACCTTGTTCAACCTGTTCTTTGGAAATATAGTGTTTATAGGAGTTTTGCTATCAACTTGTGGTGTTTATTGGACTGTAAAAATGTATGATAAAGTAAGTCTTATATTATATATATTTGGACCTTCTATGAGTTCCCTTTGTGTTGTAATATCGATAGTATTTACGCATTTGTCGGGTATACCATGTAAAAACTGCGACAAATTTAAAAGAGTTTGGGTTACTAGGATACGTAAACGAGAGGAAAGACAAGTTATACGTTCCCTTAAAACATATGGGTTTCAAGTAGGCCCTTACGGAATTTCTACAAGTAAGCTTGGCATTCTCATTTGCGATGATATTGTCCGTAATGCTGTCACTGCGTTACTACTAGATTCGTCTTAAAATGCAATCCTAGTACACTTTTAGGCTAATTAGTTCTTAAGAAAGATACAAATATAATATGTAACAAGTAAACCTAATAGACTATATTGTGTATTTATTAGTCATTAACTTTAAAGATAAATTTGCATACGACGTAATGTGTAAGTTTGATTGCTAAAACAAAATACGAAAAATACATCACGACCTGTTTTATTTTAGTTTTAAATTTGACCATAGTGGCGTATTGATGTACTGGCTCAATTTAAGCGAATTCGTAATATTTGTACGTCATTTAAAATTCTGAAGAAAATGACAACATTTTGAGAGAACGTTATTTAACATATTTATTTAATTTGGGAGCTGCTATTTACAGCTCATGTTATAATATACTTAATGAAATATATCAAAATTAAATCGTATTAATAGTAACCTTTCTACGTTTTTTAGTTTTCTTCTCCTTATTCTCTTCCTCCACATCATAATACTCATATTCCGGAAGTGCTGTCGTAGTCGTCGTTGTAGTTGTTGACCTTGTACGTCTCCTCCTCTTGCGCATCGTTGTAGTTTCCGGTATTTCGGTAGAACTGCTTCCATTCGAATTAAATTCCAACCCAGGAACCCCATTTGGGTAAAACATATTCATCCAATATATGGGTTTCCCTGTAGTAACCTTTAAATCTAAGGAAATATACCAAGGCATTTTTGTTGTCGATACAGTAGTATCCATACTAGTGTCAATATCTATTGGATTATTATTCGTTGGGCTTTTAGTCTTATTCAAATAACTACTTGGGTAATAATTGTTCATCCAATAAAATGGCTTGTCAGGACTCTCAACTATTTTTCCAATAGGCTTCTCCGTACTCGTACGATCTGTTATTTCATATGGACGATAATCTTCAGTAATTTTAAATATTTCGTCAGGTTTATGTGTTGTAGTTCTTCTGGTAGTTGTTCCCCTCGTTCTAGGAAGAAATTCCTCTAGTGGAGGTACCTCCATTGACATTAGCTGTTCCACAGAAAACATTTTCTCCGGAACTTCAATATTGAATTTTATTCCCGAAGCCATCATATTTTCTTTGGGACTCATTGGTTTACAACGTATGTTAATTTGGAGAAACATTTCCCTATTTGGTTGATGTTGAGGTAAACGAATTACTTTTTCGGCCATACATTCTATATTGTCGAGGAATGGTTTAGGTTGATATTTGGATCTTGGTGGGGGCGGTTCCACAAAATCAGCTTCATTTGTGAAGATATCAGTTGTTGTGGGGATATCTTTAACTAATTCTTGCTGCTCTAGAGCAGGTACGTATATTCTTAGGGGTAGAGTAATAACAGGTTTTAGAAGAAGTGCGGTTAGGGCAAACGCTTTCAGAAAATTTATTCCTGATAGACCCTGACGTACTAAGAAGTTCGGGTCTATGAGATTATCTCGTTCTCTTAGTACGTCTAGAACGGCACGACTTTCTAGGTAGTTTTCTTCTGTAGAATTGAGGTCACATTTGACCTGAAAAAAGTAAAGTAAATATTTAGTTGGATTTACAAATTTCAATAATTGTTGCGTTTTTATTTTAAAGTAAATTAATACCTGGTTAATGTTCCACACCGCTAAAAATGCTAAAACGTTTAACAAAATACTTGGTAACGACATGGTTAGAATTTTACATTGAATTTCGTGAATGTCAGTACCTATTACTCTAGCCAGAGGTTATTGCTACTTTGAAAATATGTTAGATATGGAAACCATGTTACCATGCTATGTAGTAAATATTAATGAATCCACATGATTCATGACACTAATTTATTAATGTATGCAACTGGGTCTGACATTGTCATTGTCACGAATATTCGAGTGAAGTTTATTAAGTAGCGCTTTAGTACTACTTATTGATTTTGTATAAAATGTCTGTCAATTTGTCTGTTACATTCCAAAAGCTCTAATATAAAAACGATTTAACCTGTTGACCTGATTTTTTTTGTGCAGGGACCTTGCGGGACCAGTAACAAGCCTATTAATTTTGAGGTCACAGGGTCAAACCTCAACGTCAAGGGCCAATTTTAAAAGGATTTGAATATGTTGCAAAGTATGCTTTTTATGAGCCTAATCAAAACCTCGGGTCAAAGCAAAAGAAGTAAAAGGAGCCAGTGCTTGAAAACGTAGAAAAACTTTGAGAAAGTGTAAAAACAAAGAACCTGAAAAATTGACAGGTAGACTTTGAAAATGGGTAAAAAACAATAATTCAGGCACTACTTCTTATAATGCTCACAAAGCATTAGTTGAGTTATAGCTCTGAAGGAAATTTGATAGAATGCATGAAATAAGAATATGCACATGAATTACTGACAGATTTCCCTTTTTAGACATGATCGAATACGTAAGTAAGTGTGTTCTCGTTTCATAATCATCATTTCATTTCCCATTTACTTTATTTCCCGGAAATCCATTTGGATAATACATATTCATCCAATATACAGGTTTACCCGTAGTTGTAGTAATACTATAATTATCAAATTTATTTCCTTTAAAATTATTATAAAAATACTTCGGCGCATTTGTTGTTCTTGAAAATTTAGGTACCCCATTTTTTGTAAAAAGCTCAAAATTTTCACGGTCAGCGTTTTTAAATTTCGGTATATCAATATCCACGTGTATCATAGTTCCCTTGCTTTTACCATTTGACTGGTACATGGAAAAACTAGGCTTATCCTTTTCATTATTTGAAATATTTTCACTTTGTTTTTCAGGATGAACTTTATAATTGGCTTGATATGTACCATTGCCAAGGTCAGGTCGATGTAGGAAATTTATATGAATGTGAACATGGTTAGCATTTAAATACGGCTGTTGTTGAGGTTTTGGGCTAGATGGCGCTGGAGGTGTCGGTCGAGTTCGAAATGGGAATGGAGAAGATTGAGTAATATAAAAGCTCGGCGTAGGCATAGGTCGATAAGGGGGCCGTGTTGATTGAGATAAGTACATGTCTCTTGAGGGCATTGGTCGATAAGTAAACGGTATTTCAACGGGTCTTTTAGGTTCTACGGTGGTCGGCCCATTAGGTCTAAATCGAAAAGGTGCCATTGTGGTTGGTCGTTCAGTAAAGTATATTTTCTGAGTTGTAGTTTCTCTCGGACCCTTTTTTAAGGAATTGCCGTACTGCTTGTGACTCCCTTGTTGATTTTGATATTCCCGCTCAAGATATTCTAGAAAACTATCGGGTTCTGTTTCGATAACTGAATTAGCTTGAAAGGATGCTTCGGTTTGTGCATTATTATTATTAAAGTTGTCAAGGTTATTCAAAGTGTCGAAAATATTTTCAACTAATTCGGGACTTTGAATCCAGCCATGATCGATTTCTAATACTCCGCCACTTTGTTGATGGGTTTGTATAGGTCTTATTTGTACAGGTGGACTTGTAACCTTAACAGGTTGATACTGAGGTCGAGGTCGTTGTGTAGGATAAGTTGGATGTGTAAGTTCATCGGGAAAGGTGTCCACAGGTAAATAGCCAACTGAACCTGAGAACACACCGGAAGCTGCTTCCTTATTTGGGGCTATTCCTGGATAGGGTTCGTAACCTGGGCGACCTACAGCTGGTTTGGTTTGAAGGTAAGCTGGATTTTCTGTGACACCTTTGCTTATTGTGGAGATAACTGGTCTTGGTTGAGTAAATTGCTGACCCGGATATACTGGAACTTGAGGTCTGGAAGATCCACCGGGAAATGATGAGACGACACCGGCGATTCCTTGAAAAAACTTTACTGCTTCGCTACCTTGTTGAATGAAGAAACTTCCGAGACTTGGAGTACCTGTTCCATTGAGGGCGTCACTTACTGCGCGATTTATTGCGGATATTGTGGTGATCCAGAGAGGTATTCGGGCTAGTGCGGTTATTAGTTCGTCACTTTCCAAAACATTTGCAATTGTTTTGATGATGTTTTCATCGCTGTCAAAAAAGTCTTGGCGGGATTCCCTATCTTCGAATTGGGCATTTTTACACTAAAATAAATAAAAAAAACTTTAAAAGATTTTCAAACTGTCGAATAATTTTGTTTATTAAAAAATCGTTATTTACCTTATTTTCAGGACCACAATGCGGTTTGAGCGACGTAATAATCCGTTTTTGAGAATTAGCCGTTGTTTGGTTCATTTCAATGGTAGAATTCTTTATAGCTGATACCTTAAGAAAACGGTTAAAGTTTTTAAAAACAAATTAGTATTTATTTTCATTAAACTTATAATTGTTTTCAATAAATAGATTACCGTTTTAACACTTAAAGAATAAAATATAATTAAATTAAATATAAGACTACGATTTATAACCATCAGTGTCATGATGGCAGATGGTATATTGACCATTTTGATATGCATAGCTTTCTCTGCATTGTTATTAGGGAAGTATGATGTAGCAAATGCATCAATAAAATAGGTTGTGTGCAGAAGTACAACTGACAGTTGCTCACCATGGGACAGCGCATAATGAATTGCTAATATAGTGAAAACGACAGCGTTGAAGTGCATTTATGAATGATTAATTTATGGAGCATCGGAATCTAGAACAATATAAGTATGTATCACGTTTTGTATACATTGGAATGCACATGGTTATACTTAATTGTAGAATTTTGCTTCCATGCAGATTAATGAATAGAAATACGCAGAAATGGACCACACATGCATTGTAAATATTGTAATCATACAAGAAAAATCTTTTAAAAAGCTCTTTATGTGAAAATTTATTATTAAAAACATTTTGGATGATCATTTCAGATAACTTTATTAGTTGATTTTTAAATATACGCTATTAAGTAAATATTTACACACTTGACTGCTTTGCAATTCTAAATACTGTTGTCTTCAAAGATTTTTTCGGCCGTGAAGATCCATGCATTTACACTTCAAAAGTAACATCCCACACAAAGTACGAATATTTAAATTTTTTAATGACATTCAGTCTGCTCATTTGTTATAATATAATTAATAAAACGGTTGATTTACTCTTAATATTTAACAATTATGATTACACATTTAATATGATATTGTAGTTGAAAGATTATGTAAAGTTAATACAGTTAATAGTGTATTTGTATAACTGAAATGTACTTGCATTCAGTGTAAATATCAGAAGGATGACATATATCGGTAGAAAAACATCACGTGAAGGTCAAAAAAATCATTGAAGTACTTTTGTAAAAAACATCAAATTGTAATAAGCTCTTTGTACTGCTCTGTAATATGTACTTATTCGAGATGTTCTGTCACTTATTATTTTTACAGCCCAGACAGATGACAGATTATGTATCGTTCAAAAGTGTTCGCCGATATGACATGTACTATGTTTTATCAAATGCAAACATAAATGTAAGAGCATACACAATCGTCTAGGTCATCGTATACAATAATTTTTATAAGAGCTGACGTGTCAATTGCAAGAGTTTTTTAAAGTACCAATTTACGTAGGTTGTATTGGGTTTCCCAAACTGATAAACCGAACTGAAATGAATAACAGTTCAATTATCTGTGCATATCACCAATTCGTCAGTATATATCTACTATAGTCAAGATAAGAAAAAAGTAACACACAAATCTATTAACAATCAATGAACATTCTGCCACACAGATATGTAAGTATTGCTATATTTAACGTCATTTAATTCCAATCATGTATAAATTCCCAAATTAATTATTATTTTCATACAGACAGTCTTCAACAGTTAATGTTCGCGTTAGATTTAATTCATTCCATAAATTTCTCTTTAAAAATATTTTAAAATACAAGTTAAAAAACTATATCCTTAACTGCCAAAATATGAAGCACGTTTTTAATTTTTTGTCAAATGCAACGTTCATTATGGTAGTGTATTTCACTACCTCATCATTAGCTAATAATACAACAAGTAACCCAATCGACTGGATTTGTCCTGAAGGTTACAGTGGTGTGGTCCGACATCCCTACGACTGTCAACTGTTTTATCAGTGCAGTTCAACTGGAGACCATATGCTTATGACGTGTCCTAATGGCCAATATTTTAACCCGGTAAGAACTGAATACACATATGTTAGAGAATTTACTTGAATCCTAAAAATATCAACTTTATACTAAAAAATATTTACATATATTTTTAGGCATCCGAATATTGTGAAATTCCATCTCGCGTTCCTGATTGTCAAGGAGGCTCCCCACCACCACCAACCCCTACAACCACCCAAGTTTCTTCAACCACAAATGATCCAATCAACTGGATTTGTCCTGGAAACTATGATGGTTATATAAGACACCCATTTGACTGCCAATTATTTTATGAATGCCGTTCCACTTCAAGTCCTCAACTTTACGAGTGTCCATATGGTCTCTATTTTAGTCCGGTAACAACTCCTTTTAATTCGTTTCATGTAACAAAATCATATTTATTTATGGGATGAATAATTTAAACCAAGCAAACAAATATTTATAGAAAACTGAGCGATGTGAGTTCCCATCTGACGTTCCTGATTGTCAAGGAGGTTCCCCACCACCAATCAGGCCTACCACTACAATTCGAATATGATAATTTGATAAATTCATATGCGAGTTTTGAAATTGCACGAGCATATATTTAATTATGTATAAATAGCAATTAAAATAAATTCAATCGAAAACTACATTGTTCTTCATTAAAAAAGTGTTTCATCATATGTAGATTAGATTAGATTGCTTTATTGTCTTTCAAAATCAGAAGCCTGCTTTCCAATTTGTGACATGATACATATATCATATAAATTTCCAACAATAATAAGTCATAAAAAAGTAATTTAAATTAAATACAAATAACAAAATTATATAGTTTTCCTGTGCTCAATGA
>JAQFZH010003406.1:0-13914 GCA_034695485.1 Entomobrya nivalis | reverse complement strand
CAGCAGTTTTCTTTGATTCCTCAAACGGGTTTGCTTGAGTGGTGGCCCAAATTTATAAATAGGTCGGACCTCAATATGGATAATGTGGTTTATCCCACGAGACCAAACATGTCGGGAAATGTTCTTGTAATATTTGTGTTTTTGCTTGTTGGTTTTGCAGTTGCAATCACGTGCTTTATTTTAGAGATGTGGAGAAGTATTTTACGGTACACAAAAATAACATTTCAATTTGTACTTGCAAAATTACGAAACGTCATACTTTGGCTTCATTATCGAAAAGTATAGTAGTAAATTTAAAGAAAAGAACGACATTTTTTAAATCATATGTAAACATATAACCTGTTACACCAATTAGTAGGTTTACCTTGCCAATGTAATCAATGCAAGGCAAGTATCCCATGTCATTTACATTTGTGGTTGCCAGGTTACAAAACACGATACTTTGGCTCTAAAAATTCGGTTATAGATTAAATGGTTGTAACGTTATAATTGCAATATGTCAAATGCTATGTCAAAACTTAACTATTATGAGAAGGATACTGGTGTGAATATAGTCAAATTTATGATTGAATCTAGGATGAGCTTAGTGTTTATGATGTGAAGAATTTGCCTTCGGTTTAGCTTAAGCTGTCTTTGAAATCTGTAGTAATTTTGTTAGTAGTGGTTCGATTAGCATAATCAATCACAAATGTAATTTGACGTCAAACTACGTAATAAAGTGAATATGTTCGTATTTATGTTTAAGTGTATGACAAATTAATAAAGACTAAACTTAATGCTTTAATAAATGTTATTTTATTTAGCCAACTTTGTACAAAGTACGTTTAAATAGATTTGTACAATTTTTCATTCAGTTTTATTAAAAATCTGATTTACCAGTTTTTATATGATAAAGAGGTCAATAGTATTACATAGTGTGGCTCCTATTTTGCCAAACTTTTATGTAAAATGTTCCTTGTATTTCGCAAAGTTTCTTGAGCACAATAGACAATAAACCACCTAGGAATAACAAACAGCTAGCCGAGCTAGCATTAAACAGTTATGATATTTAAAGTTTAATTATAGTATTTTTGACTCATGTTGCAATCACTGGTTCATTTCTTAAGAAGTCTTCTCAGTGTCACTAAAAATCGAATATAATCTATTTGCAGTTACTAAATTTCAGACATTTTATAATTTTTCAGAGTAGCCATGCAGCTTTTCATAGTTTCCTGCTTTGTCCATTTTCTTGTGGGTAATATATTCTATTATTCTAATTTAGTAATTTCTCAAGTTATAAAGTGCTTGAGAGTGATATTTTTGTTTTTTTATGAAAAGATAAATTTTTCAACTGGAATTCCAGTTAGAAGTGACAAAGATTCTAATTGCGACTCGGATTGTCGTGCTGCAAAACATAGAGCGAATGACCAAGAACTTAACAATTATAAACCAAAGAAGTAAACGAAAATTAAGTTTAATCCGGTTACCATCATTTATGATGGTAACCAGAAAGCACATATTGGAAAACCCAAGACTTCCCAAGTTTAATAAGTATGCAATTAATGCAAAGCATATAAATTACGTGTTTATATAAACAAAAAGTGTGGGAAATCAAGCTTGTATGTTTAATTAGATTTCACAATAAACAAAGTCACATTTCAAAAACCAAATGTCGCAAGCAGCCTTGATCGCATGCTGTGTTTAATTGAATGTAAATATTTTTGTTGCAATTATTTTGTTGCCAATATCATCAAAATACCGTTACTATTTCAATTTTTCAATATCTTGATTCAGGAAAAACCAGAAATAATATACATTCAAGTACAAATTAATTCATTTAGAGAGCGCTTATTGTGTTTTGTAATTTATATATTCATGTTATGTTATGCCACTAAAAGTCCTTTTGATTTGAAATTCCAAAGCGTGCAATATATTCTTAACACTTGCTGTCTAAAATTAAACAATAACTCATGTACCATCAGTTGTGGTATGTACAGCTAAAAATGTACATAATGTAAGATACATATATAAAACTTCCTTCCGTGTACACAAAAATTACAATCCTTCAAACAAACATTTCAGGTAACATGGTCAAAAGTATTTGAAGTTGTCATCTATTATAAATGCTTGCAAATAATTTTTTTCCAATAGCTTAAGTATTGAAATGTATTACTTCATGACAAATTACTTCAGTTTCGTTAAATATTTGCGCATCAAAAAACGATAATACGAAACATGGAAACCGTCACCAAAGAACAACCTTTAATATTTAATGGGCCTTTGTCTTGATAAATTTGGAAAAGGTTGTGTCCACTTAGATTAATGTATACGTGATTGACTTTAACTAAAATTTTAGCTCGCAATAGCTCAATTAATTTTTTAAATGCCATAAATATTCAAGTTTTTGAAATATGAAACTAGGCAACAAAACACCCAAAGGTCATAAAAAATAAAGAGGCAATTAAGCTCCGAGTAAGCATACTTTCTTGAAAAAAATATATGTATAATGAAAATCCTTCATAAACATTCCATTGTTGCCTGGGATTTTTGATATCTGATCCCCATAAAGTGATACATAAATCAACCACATTGTAAAATCATTATAAATACGGATAATGTTGTTTTTGTTTCGAACAAATGAGTTTTTGCTAATTTCTACCAGCCAACAATTTAGTTCTACCAGGCAACCGAATGCCAACAGCACTATGACCCCCTTTATAATATAAATGTTTCTGTTTCCCGTTCTCGTTTATCTTGTAACGTATATTTATAAAACATTACCAAATTCTTCCTACTTTAAAAAATCCACGCCAGTTGGCTTACACCCGAGCGAGATGCACGGCAACAACTTTATTCCACCAGTCTGGGATTCCAGAACTTTGAATTCTTTTAATCCCCTGTTCAATAAAAGCGTGCATCATGAATTTAAAATAGATACCGATTTGAAAATTATTACCTTTAGCTAAGTTATTGAGAGAATAATTATTAAAATGTGTTTAAAATATTAAATAATTAGTTAATAAGAATTTACATACGAATTCCTGGATTTTTCATAATTGATTTGCTTCTGTTTAGTTTGCTTCGATAATCCCTTGGTATGAGTTTTCATGATACAGCTTCATAATAACTGGAAATAAATGACAACTTTATAATGAAAAGTTTACATTTTAAAACTTCAAGGAAAACAAAATACGTAGACAATAATTTTAATGTGGGATAATTACACATATTTTAGGTATTGAATATTGAATTTAGGCACGTTTGTGGTTTTCTGAAAACTTTTAGGAAATGGATATTGCTGATCTTCAAATGATATGGATTATGGAGTAGTCTCAATATTATAAAACTTTGTTTTCGGAATTAGCTCAAAACCCATACACACGTAAAATGTAATAATATGCTCTGTGTTATTAGAATTTTGCATATTTGCTAGTCAACGTTTTCCGAATCTGTCCATTTTGTGTAAAAAAAATCAACATCCTTTTAATGGAACAAGAAAATGTACAATGGCCAATATTAGCCCGGTTATCTAGGATACAGTCTCGGATTATCCTTTACTGAATCTACTATAAAATAATTAAGCATTTTTTGAACTTAGATTGTGTACTCTTTAATAAGGGAATCTGACAACCTTGAAAGGACAATGTACATGTAAAACTAATCAAGGATTCGATTTACGTAACATTTAAATAACGATAAAATATGGGAACTTCATCACATATTTAGGTTATTTGTGAAATTCCAGAAACGTCATACATAAATATGGACAAACACAAATAGTTATTTCTGCGTATTATTACCTTGTTAATACATAACAGTTGGAAACGAGTTTCTTTCACACTCGTTATAAATGTTATGAGACAACACATTTGTATATTACACATACCTGTTAAAGCGTCTGTGCCTTTGGAGAATATATCATGTAAATCGATTGTGTGTTGTTTTTGGCATTTAGATGTTTTCAAACTCACAAATACATACATATGGTGGACATAAACTAGTATATATTACGTAGTATATAATTCTACATCATATTGCCTACAACCATATTGTCAACATTTAAGGTCGACATTGTCAAAACTCGCAGGTCGTTATTGTCAAATTCATAGTCCAAATTGTCAATTTCTGTAGTCCACAGCCTATAATATAAAGAGATAAAAAATTCTTCATGATTATTGAGTGCTTTATGTGTAGCAATGGTTTTCTCTTTCATAGTCACACTACAAACAAACCATTCTGATCACAGCCATCCTTCGTTTTGAGATTTTTAAACCTAATCTAACCTGACACTTATATCAATACTTAACCTAACCTTATCTACTCCAACCCAACACCTTCATTGATACACAACCTGATTTCACTTAACACAAACAACACTTTACAGGTTACATTGCCTAACCTAATCCAACCTAACCTAACACTTACACCATTAAACAACCTAACTTTGTCTAACACAACCCAGCACTTTTATCGGCAGATAACCTGGTTTAACGTAAGGCAACCCAACACTTTAACCGTTACTTGATATAACCGTACCCAACACATTATTATTTAATCCAACCTTGTCCTACGCAACCTAACACTTCGCCCGCACATCTAGGATGAATGTAACGTCAGCAGCGAAGTGGTTGAATTATTTTAAGTTGACAATGTCGACTATACTTTTGACAATGTGGATTTTTTCTAAATTTAATGGTCGAGAATGTCAACTTTTTGACAATTTTTTTGTTGACAATTTTTATTTTGAAAAAGTAACGGCCTACCCGCTCATTACCCGTCTTATTGTGTACACTCTTTTCTCAGGGGATTGTGGAGCATTACCTGTTCTACTTAAATACTGGCTGCTTGGATAGTTGTGTTAATCAGACTATTGAAGCAACCGTTTGTATGCACACAATGTTTATTTGCTTCAGTAACTAAATTTATAAGTGAAATGGATAATGCACGAACATTATTTTGTTCTGTCGAGAGTAATGCTGCAAATAGATATGAACGCTAACCCGTATATGCATATTTTCTGTAAGCTAAGGGGTAAGTTGCCATTGACACTAATATCAACGCTTTACGCATATCACTTTAAGGCATATGAATACAATATTGAAGCTAATGCCAAAACATAATATTATAGGTATCATATTTTTAAAGAAACAAAGCAGTTTGATGAGTCAGCCAGCTACATATTGCAGTACAGTTTATCACAAGACAGTTTATTCTGAAAAATACAAGGGCTCGCAGTGGAACATAAATTCAGTTTTCTTTGTACCAGAAGGGATTTTCTTAGTAAAACAAGTGTTGGCACATATTTGATATTTACAGTGAATTGTTTAATTGGTGATAAGATACTACAATTTAAGAGTATAAATAGGTAGACAATAAGTTTAGTTAGTTCACGTACTTCGTATTTTTAGTGAGAAGCTGAGCAAGTTTAGCGAAAACTGGTCATCTCCGAATCTGTGAATTAACTACGTATTCAAAGTTGTAGCATTTACCAAATTTGATTAGTCCCTAAACGGATATACAAGGTTCCTGCTGATTTAGTTATATTTATTTCAGAACTAAGTTGGCAAGTTTCAAATATTATTCTGTGGAAAAACGTGACCCAAGGAATATCAGATAGCTTAAACGTGGCTTAAATCTTATAACTACGCTTTCTAAATATTAGTAGAATTAAAATATAACATAAATTTATATAACTTGTTGAAGATTTCCGAAAGGTAAGTATTCAAATTTAATATAAAAATACTAAAATATCTGCCCTTAGGATTCATAATACTGCAAACTTTACGGCTATCATAATGAAGAAAATCGTGGAGTTTAACAAAACTCAGATCGCATTCAAATAAATACACAATTAAACCTTATGACTCATGACACTCTAGGCGAACGGTAAAGATTAAGTATACATTTTTCTTTTGGCGTTTTTATTTTGATAATCCCTACCAAAGTTTTTTGTAATTACGTAAAAGTAATTCAATTTTAAGATCATTTTTTTGCAGCTTCATGGGTTGTTTAAATTTTTCAGTTAAAATTCTCATCTTATACTTTATTTAATAATGTAAAGTTTCATCTTGCATTAAAAATATAAATATTTCGTATCTTGTATTTTGACCTTGAGCAGCAGACGAAGACAAATTTATGATTATTGATATTTCGCGTAAGTAGCGTTATACGTAAAATTATATAAAGGATCGCTCGATAAATATATCAACATCAACCGCATTTTATTCAACCAAGACGTCATGTACTTGACTATGGCTTGTAATAAGTATTGTATAAATTTCCCTTTAACTTGATCCCTGGTTGTTTTACATGCAAGTGCATACTTGAAACATACGAACACTATTTCTAAACCCTTAATCGATTAGCAAATAATGTACAGAAGGATACGAAGGTATGTCATCCAAAAGGAAATACGTTAAATGGTCCCGGGAAAATAACACTGGGTAGCAAGTCAACTATTTAAGTCATACATGGACAGCAAATCGTATATATACTAGAAAACTCAGGGTAATATTTATGTTTGAACAACTAGTGGGTGTTTAGTATTGATATTTTTAGAGGGAAGAGGTTATGGTATAGCCTTGTTTCTCTTTGACAGAGTGCAAAAAATTGTATGGATACTTCAAATGCGCGTCAATATAATGTAGGGATCATATAGCGAATTGAATATAGAGCACAATGTTATCTGGTTATGCATGACGACTCAATTTATTTTACAAATTAAAAAGTACATACAATAATATATTAATATACATAGTTCATGTTTTATGTGAAATATAAGAAAGCATAGCAATAGTAAATCTATATGTGCTTAAAAACAACAAGACTGACGTAGCATTTGAAGGAATTTCGAGTCACTAAGCGACTTGTAGGAACACTTTCATGGCTTTTACTTTGAATGCATCGACTGACTCATCGTTTTGACAACAGAGGCTTAGGAGGTTTATGTGAAATGATTTACCTGATATCACCAAATTGATGTACACAAGTGCTTTATCTACTTGTTTTTTTGCATTTAAATACAAGTGAAGTCTTTTTTAACATTGAACACCAATGGAACACATTGCCTATGGTTATTGTTTTCATTATCTTACGTACGTAGCATGTATGTATGAATTCTTGTTGTACTTGAATTGGGAACTCTAAAGAGTTAATTTCTATTTTAACCCTTTTTAATACATGGGCTAATACAATTTCTCTGCTGGAAATTCATTTATTTTAAAGTACTTGAAACCCTGATATTGCATGTGCGTATTTAGATACATCTACAAAAGGGACACAATCTATGAAATAACTGGTAAAGGAGAATAACTACATTACATTGTACTACAATATAAAACATGGAGTTTGGGACGTACTGCATTGTATACTCAGAATAACAAGTAGAAAGTTTACGTAAATTGCATTTATAATAATCCACGTTTATAATTAAAAAAGATAGTTTAGCAATTCCCCCTGAAATATTTGTTTGATCTCTTGGTGGGTGGTTATTTTAGGTAAAGTCTTTATGACTGCATGACCAATCAATATGATATATGTATTATTTAGTATGAATGAAAGTTTTCATTCAAACTGAAACGTAGATGGTTTATCTGCGTTGCATTTATACGTAAACGTTTACGGTAACGCGTTAGGGTTAAGAGCTTATATCTGGGTCTCCATGTGGTGTCATCAAAAATATTCACGTATTTAAATGTAGTAATTTTTGTCATTTTGTACTGTGTAGTATTAGTAGCCCAGTATAGCAGGTTTGTGCACAAATACATGCAGTAAACAAATTTAGAAGAAAAACCGGTAAACTACACATATTGTAATTAAACTTTACAAAAACAAGGGATAGACTAACCAGTACGTCATTTATTGCAGGACAAATGTGTGAGATTTGTAAGTAGTGTTTCAATCTATAATATGTTCATAATTACAATTTTCATATTTATCTGTTCGTTACCCATTCCCTCATTAAGTATTACATTGTAACCAAGATATCGTAAGCCAACTTACTTGCAAAATATGGTAGGATAACTTTTCTATTGAATCCCTGCTGTCACTGATGTTTAGTCGGTCGACCTGTTTCGATTGATGCGCCGATGCTGAACATTATGTCCCAGGTTGACATGTAGTATCCGGTATTACTATATCATTGTATTTATGCAAATTCATATATTTATACTGCTCATTAATTCTGATATAACTTTAATAAATATACCAACGTTGAACACAACATGATGGATTATTTAAAAGAAGTGCGTTTTTTGGAATTGGAACAAGTTTTGTACGTCATACGTCTATGAGTCTTCCTTAAAATACACGTTGAACTTCCAAGCAAGTAAATGCTTTGTTGTGTTATTTTTGGTTCAATATCAACCATGCATAAGTAACCTGGATTAAATGTTATAGGCTAAATGGTATAGAGTCAAGTGGGAAATGTAAATAAAACAAATATTATGGAACATCATTTCCAGCATGAGCTGTTCAACTATACGACTTAGTTGTCAAAATGTTTCGGAATTGTTTTTAATTGACACTGAGTGGCCAAAAAATCACATTGTTGTTTTGGATATGTGCTTGCATAATATCCTTCACATAAACTTATTTTGCTAAATGTTTGTTTCAGAAATGTAAAGTTGAGTTTAGTATGAACGCATCCTTAGTTATAAGTGCTTTGGTTTTTGTGAATTACCTTACCGACATCTTTTTAGTTTCACAATTACATGAAAAATCACACCCAATTCCAATAAAGCAGTTCGGAACATCGTCTTTCCAATTTATTCGACTAACTGAGCTGGTCGACAACAAGTGTTTTCACAATCTTACACTGACCCATTAGACAACAAGTAGTAGCCAGTAAAACACGCGCTTTACATTCATGTTTCTAGAACAACGACAAACCATTATAATGAAGAAAACTATACTCATTCGCTAAAAAAGACATTACTTGTACGTTCACATGTACAATGCGCAATGGAACAATTTGTGGCTAGAATAAAGTTTAAAAGTACATTACAATTAAACATGTATTCAACGGCAGTGTAAAATTCGGATCATGTTTTCTATGATAGTTAACTTATAAAGACACTTATTTTTTAATACAAAACCATTTCTTAAATAACTGAGTTAAAGTTGGAACAAGTTCTAAAAATAAAGTAGTCACAATAAAAAATACTTCATTTTTTGTTATTTTTTTAGAGTATAAAATATCGTAGCTTAATTTACAAGAAGATTTTCATGAGAACCATTTAAAGTTGTTGTTTGATTGAGTAGGCAACATCACAGCTTTAAAATAACAAAATGTGACATCTTACCTTTTGAAAGAATGCAGTATATCTAATAAGTGGTTTGTGATATATTACAATTAGAATGAGAACAGCTAATTTCTTGTGTAACTACATGAAATCAATCTCATATCATCGGATATTGCTAAGTCGTTAATTTAGTACACCATGGGAAGTAAAAATTAAATTAAGAAAGTTGATACCATAACAACCATGTCCCATGTTCTATGTAATCTTTAACTACACGAATCGTAGATGTAAAATATTAATAGACAATGGTAAGCTAATATTTTCTAAAATAACCGTATCAAGTTAAACTGCCTGTAAATCCGTTTGTGAAAGTGATTATGAAACCAGAATCTCGTAATAATGAGAACTGACTGCAGTATAATCAATTCAAGTTATTAATGAAATAATTTAAAACAACAAAAATCTAAATTTTCCGAACATTTTATGTGTGACGGTAAAGAAATTGAGCTACCTATGAACTCGGGATTAGTAAATGTACATGGCCGCTTATAAAAATGATCTTTTAGTCTTTACTTATGATATCTTGATTGATAATCTTCAAAAGGTAAGAATTCTGTTTTCTTTTCATGTAGTGATTGAGTAAATGATGATCATATATTTGTATGTATATACATATGGGCAATGCATTTGTTAAACCCTCCTCTAACTTAAAAGAACATTATATTATATTTTTCCATCTTTTTATAATGAATAACCAAATATCTTCATTCAAGATCTCGAAAGCGGGTAATAAATACTACTCTTTAAAGTCACCGTAGGCAGTTTAGTGAAATATGGAGTGAAAGTGAAGTTGTTGCTTGCTAATACTGTTATGGATATTGACACCAATTGAATTTGGTTAGCATACTGGCTAATTCTTTTTTACTTTTTAAAGTATTGATGAACGTAAAATTAGATAATTTTTTGATTAACTTCAAAAGTTCAAATTATAAATAGCATTTTTTAAATTTAATTTATTGCAAAGATCCTTAAAAAATATCAGAATTAAAAATTTAAAACTAGTGGAATATTTTTTTGAAATTGAGCTTGACTACAAATATACATAATTTTAGCAATATGGATAATACTAATGCTTAAAGCAAATCTGTAACTAAACGAGATGCGTGCCAAGTTCGCACGATTTAGTTGAATAAAGGTTTGATAAGGTCGTATATTTAAATAAACAATTTATTCACACTTTATTATGATACTTACACGCAATAATGTTTTTGATTAGATTGAACCGGCTTTGCTTAGGTTGATTTTAAACTGAATAATTAACATCAATTCTAATTTCAAGTACACATTCTTGCAAAAAACACTAATTTATAAAAAAGTATTCCTAATTTGTTATTTGCGTTGAGTGAAACAGTGAACCATTAAGCACGAAACTGTGTATTTTTTCAGTTTTGCATGTTATGTATCAAGCCAGTTCATAAGCGAAAAACTTCAAACCAAAAGGCAATGATTTAGTAAACATGTTACGAAAAAATCTTGCTGACGAGACGTTTGGAGACATTTCCCGCTTTATCGGTAGTAGACATCCCGAAACAAATTCCGACCCAGAAAGACCGGTCGTACTAATTGATCAACCAACTATTACTGGTGTGGAAAATACTGATATTGTAAATATGGATGCTGAAGGAGGTCAGAGCTCTCAAAGTAATTTTATTGCTGGAAATGAAAGCATCGAATTGGACGGCTCTGAATTTAAACCTGTAAATCCTCAAGAAAATGTAGACATTAGTAATGCAGACTCCAACGGAATTCATGATCACCAAGAAAACGGAAATCAATACGACATGCGTGATACGACTGATGGTTCACCAGAACTGTGTGATTGTTCATGTGATCTCAAAGGCGAACTACCTTAAACGTCAGAACAGTTATATGATTCTTTCAGCAATACAAATTTGAGTTCAAGAAAATCAAATTGCAGCTCAGAACTTTGTATCACGTTGGAAAGCTGGAGTGGACCGGAAACTTTGAGTGGACCACAAAGTTGGGACACATCTGAGGTTTCCAAGGATGTTGATGATAGCGACATATCCAACAGGAAAAATGCTGGCTCGTCAAACGAATATAAGAATAGTAGTACTGAAACTACACCAGATGAAAAGCCAAACGATAAAAATTTCCCATTGGACAACGCTGATTTGGAAATGGGGCATAGTCAACACAATAGTAATAAATTCGATGAAACAATAACTTCAGTAGAAAAGAATTCGGAAGAAAATTTGGATTCCCTTGCAAATGGTGATTCAGAAATTGAAATAAGAGGCAACGATATTGGTGAAAATATTCATGATGACAGTGATGGTAAATCTGATCTTGAGGATGAAGACTTGGTGGAAAAAGAGAAAAATCTTTCGGGGATTGAAAATATTGGGGATGGAAATTCTGACGCTGGAAACATTGAAAATGGTAACTCGATAGATGGAGATGTTAGGAAAAATTTATTGGTGGATGAGAACATTAAACGTGAAAGTTTAGACCAAGTTTCTGAAGATGGTAATTTGGTGGATAGCAATATCGGAAACGATAATTTAGAAGATGAAAATGGAAATTTAGTTGATGACGATATTCAGGATGGTAGTTTAGCGGATAATAGTACTGGAGAAAGTAATTTAGTGGAAAGGGATGTTGAAGTTGAAGGTGATGAAGATATTAAAGATGGTAATTTAGATGTAAATACCGGAGAAAATTTGAACGAAAATGTTATTCTTCCCATGGAATTTACCGGATCACAGCTATCTCTAAAAAATAATGAAGTTGAAATTGTTGTGGAGGATGAAGCCAATTTGGAAATTTTTGAAGTGGGCGTCACTAAAGGTTGGACAATTCTAGAAGTTTGGTCAGGAATAGCATTTTTATCCGGTGCTTTGCCATACTGGATATCAAATGACAGCAGCCGTACGCAAATTAAAAGAAATTTAATTGGAAATGTATGTATGCATCTAGTTTAATATCAAATTATGACTAATATTACAATCTAACCTTTTTTTTAAGTTTGTTTTTACTAATTGTATTTCAAACTCGCGGATTACAGATTTTATGGTCGTTATCCCTACTTTTGTTTGTGATTGAAAT
The DNA here is from genome assembly GCA_034695485.1 of Entomobrya nivalis. Classification (NCBI taxonomy): domain Eukaryota; kingdom Metazoa; phylum Arthropoda; class Collembola; order Entomobryomorpha; family Entomobryidae; genus Entomobrya; species Entomobrya nivalis. Next base: position 1,564 of record JAQFZH010003406.1, on the reverse strand, counting down.
TGTGAACGTCATACCGAAAATGATGTCAGTATACAAAGTTCATTCGACACCAAATGCAAGTGCATTTTTGCTGTTGGGAACACACCTTGCATTTGCTGTATTTCGACTGGCGACAATCAAAATTGCTGTGTCGATGTCCCAGAATCTGGTTAGGGCTGATGAGCGGATTTGTACGCTTCCCAATAGAAGGATGTCGAATCGGGTAATATATACAAGTGTTAAAACAATTCGATTTAGTAAAAAACAATGACTTTTTATTGCAGAACGCTGGACTCCTTCTTTTAGCATTTCTCTCGTTCGCAATTGTTAACATCTGTCTGTGTATTGTTTACCAAATCAAAAAGGAAAACGACTTCAAGAAAGTGGGACTAGTTGATATAGCCCACCAGCTAGAGTGCGTGGGAAAGATGTCTCTTACTTTAACTAGGTTTTGTACACCATCTTCTTATTTCTCTGTGGGAAATATTATTTGGAGTGTCACAGGATTGACAATAACAACCCATGAAGTTGTGATGGAAACTGTTGTTGTTTTGGGAATATTGATTTCTTGTGTAACACTTCTTCATGCTACTCTTGCCATTGAAACTGATGACGAGTTTGAACATGCAACCCAGGGCGACCTTGCTAATATGTATTACGAGTTTAGCAGACGACCTGTCAAAATTCTTTGGAGAGGTTTTGCTCACCTTTTTGATTTTGAATGCCACGGTGACACCTATAACTCTAGTTAATACCTTTTACGGAGGCGTCGTTGTAATTTTCGCTGGACTTGTGAATAACGGTTTCATATTCATAGCACTTTTTATTGGTTCCCTGGCTGCACTGAGGGTAAGAAAACAGTATACTTTATTCTCGTTCTTCAACGGTTAAAAATATAAGCCAGTGTAGTTTTGGACTAAATAAGCATACTGCTTTGGAGTAATAGAATACTAGAGGTCTTTCGACTATAGAGTTATATGTACCATGTAAAAACTTTTAAACAAATTTTTTGCAGATTAAGTGGATTTCAGACGCAATATCAGCACGAGACAATGCAACTCTTCCAAACACACGACCAGGAACTGCAATGATTTTGACGTTTGTTCAGGAAATGGTCTTCAAAAAATCTATTGGTATTGGATTCATTGGAGTATTTGTGATTAACTTCAAAGTAACATTTAGCGTAAGTAATTGTTTTATCACATCTGTCTTTATTTAGGATCTTTAAGATAAGCAAAAATAATCTTGTGGTACATGCAAACAAAGGGTAATAATTATTAACGACCAATTTTCATTAATCACAGTATATGGCAATCATTGGGACCGTTCTGACATTATTCATTTGAAAAATTCTTCAACTGTGTTCAACATATTGAAGCACAAAATCCACTTTAACATTCAAGCTATTTGTCTCGACTACAATCTATTTAAGTTAAACACCATGACGGTTTTTAAAGTTTTATGCTTCCTCATTTTGCTGGTACAAATATCCATTAAACTAAAGTAAGCACGAAAACAATGGAGATATTTTTAGAATTTTATTTGCTATTTACTAAAAGCGATATTTACTTAAGTCAATATATGT